>JBBMOI010000003.1:35222500-35252500 GCA_038088405.1 Porites divaricata
AAAGGTGGATGATTGGGTTGGCCAGGTGGTGAAACTGGCAGAGTTTGCAGCAACCCAACCACAGGCCTGCTATGCGGCATATACCTTCGGATTGAAGCACAAATGGACGTACTACCTGAGAACATTATCTGATATTGAGGAACTGCTAGAACCATTGGAACGTGCTATTAGTGATGCCCTGATACCAACAATTACGGGCCATACATGCACAACGAGTGAACGAGAACTGCTGGCACTACCAGTGAGGATGGGGGGACTGGGACTAGAAAACCCAGTAGAGCGTGCTGGATTCGAACACGCAATGTCTCTTCAGGTAACCGCCCCTCTTGTCACGCAAATCGTATCCCAAGCGCATGAACCTCCAGATGATGCTCTGATAAGATCTTTGCAGTTAACCACGCGTAGAGAGAGAGACGTGAGACTGGACGATAAATTAGAAGACCTGAGGAATTCCCTACCCGAGAAGACCAAGAGAGCGGTCAATCTCGCAGCAGAGAAAGGTGCTTCAAGTTGGCTAACTGTCATTCCGGTAAAGGAAATGGACTTAAATCTCAACAAGAGAGAATTCAAAGACGCAGTCCATCTAAGGTATGACTGGCAGATTAATGACGTACCAAATGTATGTATCTGTGGAGAGCCCTTTAATGTAGATCATGCTATGATTTGTAAACGGGGGGGCTTCATTATACAACGTCATAACGAGCTGCGGGATCTTGAGGCGCAGATGCTTGATTTGGTCTGTCATGATGTTGAAGTTGAACCAGTTTTGCAGGAGATTACCGGTGAGTCGTTAGCCAGAGGGGCTAATACTGCCCCCGATGCCCGGCTGGACATTCATGCACGGGGTTTTTGGTCCAGACAGGGTTCCACATTCTTTGACGTACGGGTGTGCCACCCAAATGCGGAATCGTACAAGGACCTCACCCCTCAGCAAATATATCGCCAGCATGAAAACGAGAAGAAACGTATGTACGCAAGCCGAGTTATGGAGGTGGAACAAGCCACGTTCACGCCGCTGGTGTTCACCACTACTGGTGGCATGGCACCTGAATGTCAAGTCTATCACAAGCGTTTAGCGGAGCTCCTGTCAGTCAAGAAAGGCGAGGATTACTCGACTACGATGTCTTGGATTAGAACCAAAGTCTCATTCGCCATTCTAAGAACATCCCTCTTATGTTTAAGGGGATCGCGTTCATTGAGGAGAGTAAATCTGAACCTAAAAGAGATGGATTTTGACATCGAAAGAGGACTTTTAGGACGATAGATTTTGATTTTAGTGTGTTTTTGAATGAAATGACTTGTTAAATAATGAATTCTTTTATTTTAAAATTATTATTATTATTATCATTATTTGAAATGAATCGTTTTTTAATGGAATTTTTTTTTTTTCGAATATATGATATTTTTTAATGGAATAGTTTTTTTTTTTAATCGAAATGAAGTGTCTTTTTTTTTTTTTAATGGAAAGGAATAATGTGCAAGATGCTTTGACTGAATAGTTTTTTAAGTGAAATTAATTGTAAAAGGGATTTTTATAGTTAGATTAGTATTAGTATTCGAATAATTTTTTTTTTTTTTTTAAATTGAAATGACCTTTTTAATTAATCCGAATTAGGTGGTTTAATTTTAATCGAAATGAATTGTAAATAGTACTTGTACAGTTGTACTGGATAGCCCTTTTTTTTTAGCGAAATTGTAAATAAAGTTTTGTTCCATTATTATTATTATTATTATTATTATTATTATTATTATTATCATTATTATTATTGAAATGAAGGTATGATCGTCGCAGTGAAACGCAATTTAAGCAATTGCGTAAAGAAGCCTGAAAAAAATTCAGGACTTCAACGGGGTTTGAACCCGTGACCTCGCGATACCGGTGCGATGCTCTACCAACTGAGCTATGAAGCCACTGACGTTGGGAGCAGGTCAATTGTGGGTTCATATGTTCCCGTGAAAGAAATGAGTGTTAATGATATATGAAGTGAATCATATATGAACTGCGGAAATGAAATGAAATGAAGGTATGATCGTCGCAGTGAAACGCAATTTAAGCAATTGCGTAAAGAAGCCTGAAAAAAATTCAGGACTTCAACGGGGTTTGAACCCGTGACCTCGCGATACCGGTGCGATGCTCTACCAACTGAGCTCTTCATAGCTCAGTTGGTAGAGCATCGCACCGGTATCGCGAGGTCACGGGTTCAAACCCCGTTGAAGTCCTGAATTTTTTTCAGGCTTCTTTACGCAATTGCTTAAATTGCGTTTCACTGCGACGATCATACCTTCATTTCATTTCATTTCCGCAGTTCATATATGATTCACTTCATATATCATTAACATTATTATTATTATTAAGGCCAGGTTGTTCAAAGCTGGGTTAAGATAACCCAGGGTTAGTGCGAAATTTGAATTCAGAAATGAATTTTAAAGCTTGAAAAGCAAATTCAGTTTAATCCTTTTTGTCTACAATTTGATGATTAGATACTCTAAAAAAATAGAGAAAACTATCCAAGAAAACACTTTTGTTAAAAAGAAAAAGAAACCTGGGTTAAAATTTTAATCCCAGGTTTGCGCCACGGCTTTCAACCAACTGAGCCAAACTGCCAGTCATTAGGCTATCGTGAAGGTTGTGGCACAATTTTATCCATGGAAGTTTTTTTTAGTTTTATCCTTTTAGCATACATTTAATAACCTTGAATTTCAGATTAATTAAGTCACAATATTATTACCATTATTACAACATTAATTGGAGTCCACAGAGTATGTCCCGATTGCTCTAAAGCCAATTAAATACAATGTACATTGTTTATTATCAGACTGGTTAACAGAAAAACCTTGTTTAAACTTTTAATTTATTTATATTAATAGCAACAAACCAAACTTTTCATTGGGTTTAACAGCATGGTAAAAAATTACCCCACTTGGAATGTAAATAATGTCAGCAACAAATTCAAGAAACCTGCACATCACCAGCTGATAAATCACTGGATTAATAACCAGTAGAACGATGGGTTCCTGTGTTATCGTTGTTCGCTCTTGCACATACTTATTCTCCAGTTAAATTAAGACAATTCTTACTCAATTCACTCACTTACCTGGCTGTCCATAAACCAAAATTCGTTTAAATGCAGAATGAGAGTCTCGACTGCCAAAAATCTCAGTGTAGTCGTTAAGTTTCTCTTGTGTTACTCCTCTGGCTGTCTTGTGATCCTTGACCCAAGACAGGTCTGTGTAGATCTCATCAATATCAACAGCATAGTCCGGGTCCCATGGCATGATTTTGACTTTGCTACTGGTTTCATAAAGTGATCGCAGCTGTTTCTGGCACTCCTCAAGGCATACAGCGTCTGATTCTGTTAACAAGGAAGAAGTTTTTTTCAGTAATTAATAGTAGTTGATTGACTTGATTAGCAACCCTTACCAGGAGGGGCAGAGTCAATTTACAAAAATTAATAAGAGAAAACAGCACATGGATGAATGATTGCCAAAAATAAATATTAGGTACAAGAAAGGAATGCTCAGGAAAAAAAAAATCCAAAACCTTAACTGGAATCAAACCCACAACCTTCCAGATACCGGTAGGATAATCTAACCACTGAGCTATTGGTGACTTATATGGTGAGCAGGTCAGAGGTAGTTGTAGATGGGTGGGTGGGTGGGTGGATAGATAGTACAGATAGACTGAGACTATACCACAACATCATTTTCAGTTTTGTGGATTTCATTGGACAGTCCCTAAATTATTGAAATAATTCAAACACAGCTGAAACAAAGACAAGAATGTTTTCAAGAAGTTTCATTTCCCATCTGCTCTTCCTTCAAAATAATTTTACGGTGCTAAATGTTTTCCCGAAAACATGTCTTGCCAAAAAGAAGCCCAGTAAATCCCCAAGATAGGGCAAAAATGGGCCAGGGAAAGTGACAGAAGTAGGGAGGAGAGAAAGCAACAGCAGAAAGTTGAGGTGGTTGTGTCACTTTTCAAAACAACACTTACATTAATTTTATTTTAGCATAAGGAACAAAAGGCAGCGTAGTGTTGGACTTACAGCATTATAGAAAATTTTGGCTGATCTTTTTGGCCAGATAGGGATCAGAAAACAGATAAAAAAAATGAGCTTCCTGTGTGAAATACCTCCATGGAATTCCATGGATTTCTATGGAACTCCCATGGAGTTCCAAAGAGTTTCATGGAGTATCCATGGAGTTCCATGGAGTATTCATGGAGTTCCATGGAATGCCATGGAGTTCTATGGAGTATCCATGGAATTCCATGGAATGCCATGTAGTTCCATGAAGTTCCATGTAATGCCATGGAATTCCATGGAGTTCCTTGGAGTATCGATGGAGTTCCATGAAATGTTATGGAGCTGCATGGAGTTCCATGGAGTATCGATAAAGTTCGATATTCATTCCTGCTAGTTTGTAATAAGAATCCGTAGAAATTTATTAATCAAGCAACTCATCAACTTGTTAGCCACATGTTTAAGTCTGCACTTTTTATTGGAAAGAAAAAAAGAAAAATTTATGCTTTTAAAAAGCATAAATAGTGCGTAAGCTTAAATTACACAGACAATGCAAAAGTATCTTAGACTTGTTACAATTGTTCACCGATGCTGAAACTGTCCCAGCGTAAGAAATGTTTTTTCTAGCTATTAAAGGGAAATGTTTTTGGCCGCTCGATAAAAAAAATGATCGTTATGACAAAAACATACCCAGTGGCTATTCGTACGGGACCCGTACACCGAAGGGTATTTGCTATTCATACGGGATCAAGTCTATTCTTGAAATTTACATGAAATTTCTAAGTCTCTTCTGGTCATTAAATTTCCATGAAAGTGTAAGTCTCTTCAACCACCGTTCAATTTTTAAGGAAAAAAAAATCAGTGGCAAATTCTAAAAGGAAAAAAATTCGGTACGTCCGAGAACCGATCCCGGGGGCGTAGAATGTATAGTTCGTAGCCTGGTAGAGTTTGATTTTCATTCTTATAGCAACAACCGTAACCCTAACTAGAAGCTAACCGTTTCGAGTCAGTGCTTAACCCTAATCAGTATGGTCAGTGCTTACCTCTAACCACTATTTTCATTGCTTAACCCTAATCAGTTTAGTCAGAATCCCGTATGAATAGCAAATACAAGTCGATGTACGGGTCCCGTACGAATAGCCACTAGGAAAAAAATAATAAATGTAGGAAATTGGTTTTTAACAGGGCTGTCTGACATTTATCTTGCAAAATCAGTGTTGCATTTAAAATATGAGAAGATCTCTGTTTTTTTTTTTTTTGAACAACATGCAGCCGCTTCAGTATATTATTAACTACGAATGATCCCACTAGGCACATAACTCTTCTCGATATCAAAGTGTCTTTGGTTGAGAGCTTAAATTCATTTCCCTCACCTGGAAGAACAATTCAATATTTTCCTCTCACTGCTTTACTCTTCGAGAGCGTCGGAATACTGCAATTAACTCTGAAAAGGTCCACAACTTAAAGCCTTTAAAAACAGACATCTTCCTCGATAATGCCTATGATTCGCCGCCATGTATGGCGCCTGAACTGGCTTCCAGGCCCCAGTTGTTCGAAGGCTGGATAGCGCTATCCACCGGATAAATCGCTATCCAGCGGTTAAGTATTACGACAACCAATTGCGCTATCCAGTGGATAGTGATTTATCCAGTGGATAGCGCTATCCACCTTTCGAACAACTGGGGCCAGACCTCTCCGCTTAGTGACTTACGCGATCACGTGGGGCTTTTAAACCAATAGAAATGTGTAGGAGATCCGTTTTCTTGGTTCAAATCTTTAGGCGGACTCCTGTGCAGTACAAAAGTGATTTGCAAATGAATTGTGTTTATAACAAATGCATCAGAAAAAGATGTTCTTTTCAAGGCAAAAGTTTCACTTGTGAGGTTGTTGCATTTGGCTTGTTTCAAAATCGATTGCTTGACCCCGTTGGATCGCGCACTAAAGGAGAAAGGTAAGCTTAACATGTGCACAAACTCGCGTTTCACTGTTTGGTTACTGCGCACGATGGTCTCTGCTAAATTAGAAGGGTATATTTTCGGGTGCTATTTGGTTTTTATAGATGTAGTTTCCATCTTTTTTGTTTATACAGATATGGCTGTGGTCTTTGCTGCAAAATTGTCTTCGGAATCCTTTGAAAGAATGATAAATTATGGCAGAATTTGAAATGGAAGACTTCGATGTAGGAAGGTGAAAATATAACAAGTCTTAAGAATTTTCATGTCTGCTAAGTAAAAACTATACAAGAGACTGATTCATTATAGTTATGACCTAACGCTGTTTTTCCCCTAGGAGTAGGTAGGACTTAGCAGTATAACTAAAACCCCGTAGTGGTTCTGATCGAGGAAATAAGTAGAACTTCCCTTTTTCGTGGCATTAAATGAGGCCATGTTTACATACTGTCGGTTTATGATGCATTCAAGTATTAGCTTAAGCTTATTTTTCTCTGAATTACGCATCTGTTTGGCGATGTAACTTTCCTTCAAATGCCAGGCCAACATTCCTTGCTTTATATTAAATCTAGGTTTGTGATTAGCTTCCTCAACATGATTGCTATATTCTAAACTACCTGTAGCGACTAGTGTAATAATTCTTAATCGATCGCTACATGGTCGGTAACCGGTCAAGGTTTTAAAAACACTTAATGACCGGCAGTCCTATATTCTCAGTAAATGTCACAAAATCGAAAAATCCCAGCTAATCTAAATTATCATATATCGATTAAGAAAAGTCAAGCGATCCTGAAATGCGTTATAGATCTCAAGTATAACTTTTGGTTTAGGCTGGGCTGAGAAGACGAAACCGTGTTTCGTGACACTTGAAACTCTGCAGCTCGACTGCCGGTCAAGGTTTTCAAAACACTAATTGACCAGCAGTCCTATAGTCTCCGTAAATTTCACAAATCGAAAAAATCCCAGCTAATCTAAATTATTGTAGGTAGACTGGGAAAAGTCAGGCGATCCTGAAATGCTTTATAGATCTCAAGTGGCTGGGCTTAGAAGACGAAACTGTGTTTCGTGACACTTGAAACTCTTTGCAGCTCGACTCCCGGTCAAGGTTTTCAAAACACTAATTGACCGTCAGTCCTATAGTCTCCGTAAATTTCACAAATCGAAAAAATCCCAGCTAATCTAAATTATCGTATGTAGATTAAGAAAAGTCAAGCGATCCTGAAATGCTTTATAGATCTCAAGTATAGCGTTTGGTTTACGCTGGGCTCAGAAACCGTGTTTTGTGACACTTAGAACTTTTTTTAGCTTGACCGCCGGTGAAGGTTTTCAAAACACTAATTGACCGGCAGTCCTGTCTTTTCAATAAATTTCACAAATCGAAAAAATCCAGCTAAACCAAACTATCATGTCGATTAAGAAAAATCAAGCGAAATGTACTGAGAATATATGACTGTCGGTCACTTAGTGTTTTCAACACCTTGACCGGCAGTCTAGCTGAAAAAAGGTCTAAGTGTCACAAAACATGGTTTCGTCTTCTAAGCCCAGCATGAACTATATGCTTAATTCTTGAGGATCTATGAAGCATTTCAGGATCGCTTGACTTTTCTTAATCAATATAACATATTATGATAGTTTGGTTTAGTGGGATTTATTCTATTTGTGAAATTCATTGAAAAGACAGGACTGCCAGGCATTTAGTATTTTGAAAACCTTGACCGGTTACCGGCCATATAGCTACAGCGATAATAATTTGTTATTAATAAGCTTATGTCAAATTTTCGGCCAGAAGCATCACTCTGTATTAACTCTCATGGTGTACAATGCGCATATAGACCATAGCTGACCTGATGGAAGGAGTTATTTACTCTAAATAAAAATTTGAGGATATTATTTTATTTTTCTATATTTATTGAATGGATTACAGAAATTATTGATCTACGTCTGAGCAACTTGTTGTTCTGAGTGAGTTTTGATAACTTGTGATTTATAACTTTTCAAAATAGATTTATAATAAAAATTCAAATTATCCAATAAACTGCAGTGGACCAAAATCTGTTATGTATGCCATTTAATGCCTCTGAATTCCATGAAACTCCCAGGAGATCCATGGAATAATCTATGGAGTGGTTTCTATGGAATTGCATGGAATTTTTCTATGGAATTCCATGGAAAATGTCCAAATCCTTTATGGAAAATATTGATGGAGAAATTTCCATGGAAACTGGTTTCCTTATCCTCCATGGAATTCCATGGCAACCTTTTCCATGGAAAATGTCCTAATCCTCCATGGAGATAGTTTCCATGGAAATCCATGGAGAAATTTCCATGGAAATTGATGTCCTAATCCTCCATGGAGTTCCATGGAGAATTTTCCATGGAACTCCATGGAATTCCATGGAGGTTTTTCACACGGGTTCTATCACCATTTTTCTGCCAAATTTCCGGAAAGGAAAAGGGGTCATGAAACACCAGGCAAAAAAAGACTGCTCTCGGCAAAGACATATCTCACAGTAATAAGAGAAAACTGTGCTCTAGATGCAACAAACAACTATATTGAAAGATTAGTGTTATTTCTACTGAAACCAGTGTTCATCAATCATTTAATCTGGTCAAGGTCGTGTTTAAAACACAAAATGAGGAATTAGCAAAATGGCTAAAATTATTTAGAAAATAAATACAAATTTTTCTTTTACTAGTAATCCTCCCTACTATTCTTTAGGTGGAGTTGTCACGTGCACTCCACACTTATAATTGCACAGTGATTTTTGTCCAGCCATAATCTGATTTGAAGGCTCTGGTGACGAGATTGTTGTCCCACAGAGCTTGCGTGATGTACGCGCACAAGCTCATCATCACACGCCGAAAATAGCTTGTCCGTGGAGAAGCGTATGTGAAGATGAAGGAGTAAAAAGTCCAAAGTAAAACAAAATTGCTAACAGTTCTACAAGTACAAATTAAAACGGGTGAATAGTTTTGTGTGAGTCTGTCCTAATTATGAACAGGGTATTTATACCTGCACGATTGACCTGATTTGCTTGACAAATTTGTTTGCACTCCAAGTATACAAATTAAGCAATTATTATTTATTATAACTCTAATGTGAATTTGCTTAATTGCAATTCAAAGTAGACAGACTAATTTTCTTAGTTGCTAAAAAAGATATATCTACATGGACTACGTGCCGCAACTGTTCATCAGTAGGATGCCTAAAATGCGTGCAATTCCACAATTGGTTTCGGCTCCATTAAATCCTATACCAATTACTGCAGAACATTTTAGGAGGAGCCACCCACCATGTGAGCACAGTCACGGACAATAGTGAGGAAAATAACACAAAGTAAAATTAAGATGTTAATAAATGAACCACACGTACACGTCAATTAAATAAACAAACAAACAATTGCCAATAAATGGCTTAAAAACAAGAGGGCATGCATTTTGCCCTTTGTCATAAACAATATGTAATAAAAGTGAGGGTGTTGTCCTAAACAGGGCATGTATTAAAGGTTTTTTTTGTCCTAAACTGGGTCAGATTTCAAACCCTCACCGGCTCACTTACTACAAAACCATTATTACTCATTTATTGTTCAAGTACACCCCCCCCCCCCCCTCCTTCCCCTGCGGGGCAGAAACTGACACCATTTTTAAAACCAAGAAGCCCCTGTGAAGAGGAGAAACCCTTGGAACAAGAAAGATCATGTGACTGCGATAAGTCACAAACAGAAGTGACAACAACAAGATTAGTGAGGCTTTGCATGCTGAGCAGAGTTTTGCTGGTTCATAGAAGGCAAAGAAATAACTGGACACGACAAAAAACAGAGAGTAATTTGTTTCTACTGTTTAGGAAAGTCATTTCACCATATTTCGTGTTTTAAACACACCCTAATCTGGAAATGCTCCTTCAGGATATAGTGTAATTTCATTGACAGGATAGTACCTGGTATGTGTTTGTCTGGCTTTGTGGTTGTCTCTGGCTGATTCTTTGCTGTCAAGTCTGTATAGAAGAAAAGTATTATAAATTTGAAAAGTCCCTAAAAACAAATTTTTCTTTTGGCCTTTGTTATTATTTTGATATTTTTAATATTAATGTATGATTTGAGGTTGAAACAGAGAGAAAAATTTGAACCACGGATAGTATTGAAACAGTTTACACAAAATTTACCTCAACAGAAAATTCATTGCTATTAATAATCAATCACTAGAACAGGGATGTGACATACCTTCACAGTGAGGCCATTCTTTAAAAACAACAGGATCAGTTAACATGTTAGACACAACAGAAGCTGCCATGACGGAAGCAAATAACTTCCAGGAATCATCAGAAGTGTTACTGTCATCGGAAAAATGTGATATCCCTTTAACAATACCCCATTCAATGTTCATATCATGGGCTGCTGCAAATAGTCCTGTAAGTGGAAAGAAAAAACAGATGATGATCCTTATTCAATCCACTGTGAACAAGAATCTAGCACAGCTAATTAGCTCAGAATTTTTCTCTGCAGTGTAGTGACTGTAATTTATAATCTTTTACGCTTAATAACAATTTATGCTCCTGGCACAATAATAATATAGTAAACTACACCCCACAATAACCTAATCACACTGTCACCATTATTGGTCCCTGCATAGTCAAACATGATTGGCAATATTAGGTGCTGTATTGTTATGATAGTAATATGGACATAATCTTACCTTCCCCTTCCCTTTCAACTGCAATTACGTGAGATTGAGACATACGGCGTTGTTTGGTGATCAATGGACTACCACTGAATATGTCACTGTCACAGTGTACCTTTACTGTTCCTTCACCTACTGGATCTTTTAATGGTGGATTCCAGCCTTCAGTTGAAAACAAGTTAAGGTTGCCAATATTTCTTCTTACTGGAGCTGTGAATTCTTCAGTTGACAGTTTAGAGGATACCACTACATCTCCTAGTTTGGTGTGTTCTGGGTTTATACCCTGGCAGCTGCCAACCAAAAAAGCAGCCTTGGGTCTCAGTTGCATCACTGCATTTTTAATAACATTTTGAGAGCCACCTGGACCAGAAGAACCTTTATAACATCTCATTAAAGCAACTTTCAATGTCTCTTCTCCTCTTTCACCCATGGTCCCAAAGTACACGAATCCCAGTGTCTGGTGATAACTTTTAAAAGAATTTTCCAAGAAAGTATAACAAGCTAAGAACTCGCAGTCTTCGACTGTCAACAAAAGAATGTCAACAGGAAGCTGGACATCACTCCATGGTTTTGACTTCTTTGGAAGTTCACTCATTTTAGGCACTTCAATACTTAGAGGAGGAGGGGCATGAGTCCTTGACATCTGATGATCAGGATCAGCACCTCCTTTTCTTTTAAGGTCTTGATGCTGCGCCATTGAGTCTCAGTTAAATATGTCCCTGAAGCGTATAAATTTAACTTAATACCATCACCACATTAAATAACTTCCAAGAACTTTTTTTATTAATAAATTTCCTTTTTATGTCACAGCGGTATTTTTAAGGGTCAAACCCTTTCATTATATTAGTGGACACCACTGTACAGTGACCACGAGAAGTGTCCACCTACAGGTAAAGGATTGAGGTGTTTGCCTCACAAAGGTCAAATGCAGATTTTGTAAGTGCCTCGGTCCATTACTAGTTAGTGTCCACTTTTAGAAGAGTTAATAATTTGTCCATCCACTTCACAAAGGTCAATAATATGCAAACAGTGTTTGTGACTTCGTGGGTCCAGACTAGTTCTTAATTGCTGTGGAAAGGGTTCCATTTCACAAAGGTCAATTATGCAGTGTTTGTGACTGTCTGCAGCTTGGGCCAAGCAATTTGTGAGAGATTCCCACTTAAAGGAAGGTCAACCAAAAATTAAGTATTGGTGACTGCAGGGTCGACCTGATGACTAAGTCTATGCTTAGAGGAGAGAACCACTACTAGCAAAGGTTTGACTGTACCACGTATGAACATGTATTAGAGAGGTTGTTACGAAAAATTGTATGTGTGACTAGAGTGACTTTCTAGAAGCTTCGCGAGATTTCATAGTTTGTTTATTTTAGGATCTTGTGTAAGCATTTCTAAAGCAGTATATTTTGTAATCTTTCTATGATTAGAATATTTAGAAAGTTCTAGAATCTTATAATGTGAAAGTATATCAGTAGGCAAGTCCAAGCGAAGTTTTAACTAGTTTTCACAAGCGAAGAGAGTTTGACGTTAGTCCTGTTTCATCAAGTGTGACGAAGGCAGTGTTTATTCAAGTTGGCAGAGGCCATATAAGTTAATTGAGTTACGTGCTGGTATACTCTAGCATTATGCATGAAATGTTTGGAACGTTGACAGTTTCTGGCCTGTACCATTCTACCGGGTACTGTAATCAATTGTATATATTTAAATAATGAATGCATCTAAATTAAAAGTACGGTAATGGTATGATACTCTAGTGATGCAAGAAAGCTTTACAATCTTAACTCCCTTTACCATTTTACTGCAATCGACTTAATAAACTCACCTAAATTACCTTCTCCTTTGTGGCTTCACACCAAGGCATCTAACTTATTGTACGTGTTTAATTCAACTGACATAAATCCTAAACTAAAAAGATGGTAAAGATGACATCAAAATATGATATATAATCCCATTTTGAAGGCATGCAAATTACTACAACAACACCATGGATTGCCCCCAGCGGAGGGGATACTCAACAAAGTTCTATACACTGAGAGGCTCCACCCCGAGGTCCAACTCCTTACCCTATGAAATACCATTTTGACTGAAAAGGTACCCAGCTGTTTTGCATTAATAAATATTATTTTTAGACATTTTAGACATTTATTTATTTGCCACACACACGATTACAATAATTACAAAAAAGTATACCATAAAAAGAAATTTAGGAAGAAGTGGCGAGGAGGCCTAAAGGAAACTATAGAGCTTATATTAATTAGGCCTCCTCAGTTACAATTTTTAGAAGATGGCACAAAAATTACGGCGACGGATACAAAATAATATCAGGTGGAAAATTAAACTAATAAATGTTACGGAATTTTACAAGTAATGTTGAATATTAAAAAGCATATTCGTAAGATTTCAGTTGGAGTATACTAATAATTATTACAAATAAATGCCTTGAGTGCTCTTTTAAAGGAAGAAGGTGAGGAAGCGTTGATGATATTGGTGTTTAAGGTGTTGTAAAATTTAGGTCCTTGATAAAAAACGGAAAATTGTTTGGTTCGAGTACGACAGAAAGGCAGACGAAATTTACACGAGTTTCTTGTATTATACGAATGGATTTGACTTTGTAAGGTAAATTTACAATGAAATTTTAAAGGTAGAGTATGGTTTTGATAGGAGTACATGAATAAGCCTAGTTGTAGTAAGTATATATCATGAAATTTTAAGATACCAAGATTTTGAAAGACTGGACCAGTATGTGCATCGAAAGTGGTTTTAGCTATAGTTCTGATCACTCGTTTCTGTAAAATCTCAAGACGAATAAGGTTAGTTCTGTAGGTAGAGGCCCAAACTAAGTTGCAATAAAAAAAGTATGGATAGACTAGAGAAAAATATAGTGTTCGTAAGGTTTTCGTAGATAAATAGAAACTGGATTTACGAATAATTCCTATACATTTAGAAACTTTATTGGCGACATGCGAGATTTCTGATTTCCAACCTAAATTTTCATCCATAATTACTCCCAAGAAAACTGTTTCTTTTACTTGATCAATTTTTTGGCTATTAATTAAAAGTTGAATAGTTTGATTTGTACGCTTTTGGCATGGTTTAAATACAATGAATTTGGTTTTTTTCAAGTTTAATGAAAGCCTGTTAGCTCTAAACTATAATGACAACTTATTTAGCTCAGCGTTCAGTATATTAGCCAGGCAGTCTTTATCCTTGTGAGACACAAAAACGTTTGTATCATCGGCAAATAATATCAGCTGTAATATTGTTGACGTGTTGATTATATCGTTGATGTAGAGCAGAAAAAACAAAGGCCCTAGTATTGAACCTTGGGGAACGCCACACAAGATATTAGCACAAGACGAAACATAACCATTGTATTCTACAAATTGAAGTCTGTTGGAAAAATAGTTCTTAATCCATTTCAGAGCCAAGCCACGTATGCCATAGTGTTCAAGTTTATCAAATAAGATGGAATGATTGACTGTATCGAAAGCTTTCGAGAGATCCAAAAAAACACCAACCGCTAATTCACCACGATCAATAGCAGATGAAATTTTTTCATGTAAATCAATCAAGGCAAGCGTCGTAGAGTGGTTTTTCCTGAAGCCGAACTGGTTATCACAGAGAATATGTAGATTAGTTAAATAATCATACAAGCGATTATAGATGATTCTCTCTAGAAATTTTGAAAAGCTTGGTAGAACAGAGACAGGCCTATAGTTGGTGAATAATGATTGGTCATCAGCTTTAAACAGTGGTACCACACGAGCTATTTTCATTTGATCTGGTAAAATGCCATGAATGATCGATAAATTCACAATATGAGCCAGAGGTCCCGAAATGATTTGAATGGATTCCTTAATTATAGACATTGGAATATTATCGTATCCAGCCGCTTTCCCAGGAGCAAAGGATTGAGCAATGGTAATAATTTCATCCTCTGTTGTTGGACTAAAAAAGATTGATTCTCGAAATGATCCAGATAGAAAATCTTTATGTGAACAAGGAGGAGGCTGTATCTTCTTTGCGAGGTTGGGACCAATACTTGAGAAGTAGCTGCAGAACCTATTTGCTACTTCCACTGGATCAGAAATCTCCTGACCATCTGACTTGAATATAGTATTTAATTGAGGCCTTGACTTTTTCCTATTTAAGACTTCGTTTAAAACTTTCCAGGTCGCATGTGCATTTGATTTAGCATCTTCCAATTTCTTTTCATAATACCGACGCTTAGCTAAACGCAAGGTGTGATTCAATTTGTTCTTGTATCTTTTGTAAAGTGAAGAATTGTCGATTGTTGGAACTTGAAGATATTTTTTATAAAGTTTATTCTTTGTTTTAATGGATTTAAGAAGAGCTTTTGTTAACCACGGTTTTTTAAAGTGCCTCAGCTTTCTAGTCACCTTCTTGAGAGGGAAGCAATCGTTATAAATCTTTGTATACATTTCATGAAAACGTTTGTACGCAATATCTGGCTCATCGCAAGTTTTAATTGAAGACCAATCAACAACTTCTAGTTTTTCAACAAATGTAAGAATATTATTCGGATTCTTATCTCTAATAAAGAAGGGGTCTTGTCGACATCGATTTGCTGACCTGTTAACATCTGAATGAACTGAGAAGACGGGTAGATGATCTGAAATGTCAGTAAATAATAAGCCGCTTCTCGAACGTTCAAAAAAGTTGTTCGCAAAAATATTATCTATTAACGTGGCAGTATGCGAAGTAATTCTCGAGGGACGCGTAATCAAAGGAAAAAACATATTAGAGTACATTCCATCTAGGAATTGGCCTGTGAGGTGATGATTTTGGTAGTTAATTAAATTGATATTAAAGTCCCCCATTAGGAAGCATATTTTATTTTCTCTAGAGATCTTACCTAACAACTCATTGTTTGTAGACAAGAAATCGTCAAGTATGTGATTTGGCGGTCTGTAAACAATACCAACAATTATATTTTTTTCTCGAGGTCTTATTAATTCAATGAACAGCGATTCTACAATATCAACATTATGGAGGGACAAATCTTCTCGAAGCTTGAACTCCAGCTCGTTTGAAATATAAAGACCTACCCCACCTCCAGTTCTATTTTGCCTATACTTGTGAAGAAATTTGAAACCACTAATATCGACCAAATGAGAAGAATCGTTTAGCCAGGTCTCAGAAATTCCGATTACAGAAAATTTTATGTTTAAGCATGATAGATAGTCAGTCAGCTTTACTAAATTATGAGGAAGACTACGAATATTAAGATGTAGGAAAGAAAAATCGGCATCAGAATAATTTTCGCGTCTGAGCATTTCGTTAAATTGATTTTCAATAAAATAGTCGCAAGGTGTCTCATCTGCATTAAAATTAGTGTCAGGATCAAGACTGCCAGACTGTGTCAAAGAAGCGTTTGAGTTTGAAAAAATTGGATTGTAACGTAAGCTAGAAAATCTATCAAGATCAAAGTGAACAGGACCATTCTGTAGTTCATATAGCGCTAGAGAAAAGCTAGAATCGTCTAAATGATTAAAGGGCAGTACATCTGAGAGCGAGTATTGTGTCACAGACATTTTAACTTAGCAGTAAAGTAACTAATAAACTTATCTGATTTAACGTCTGTCCTTTACAATCAACTTGTCCAATACAAAGTACGCTACTTTTCCATTCCGCTTTGCTTCCTCCAGCTTAGGTCTCTGCTCTTCACGCTTATCTAGGGTCTCCTTAGCAAGATCTTCATTTACATATAAACCGACAGGTTTAATTCTTCTTGTCATCTTCAATATTTGCTCCTTTTGCTTTAAGTCTCGAAGCTTGCACACAATTGTGCGAGGGCGTCTTCTAGGGCCAGAAACAACCCTACCGACACGATGAGCACGTTCGACGTGGAGCGCTTCTTCAAGGTTGAGCTTCTCCGCTAGAACTTGTTTCACTTTTTCCTCTGTAGTGTCCCACGATTCGTTTTCTTCTTCTAGGATCCCATCAATTCTGATGTTGTTTCTTCTACTCTGATTCTCCAAATATTCTAATTTGTCCATATGGTAGTCAATAGAGTCGTAGATGTCCTCGATGTCATCCTCTATCTCAGCAAGTTTGGTTTTACACGGCTTCAGTTCGTCGATATCTTTCTGAGAGAATTCAAGACTTTGTTTGAATTCTTTTGTGTCCTTCTGGCATATGTTTAGGTGAGTCTTGAGTTCGGCCACAGTTCCAACCACTGTATCTAGTCGAGAATTGAGATTGCTCACAAGCGAATCTACAAGGGTTTTAAACATCCTTTCTTGAAGCTGAAGCATCTCATTCAACATCGCCGTCGTTACAAATTCATTCGAGGGATTCTTGTCAGCGCTTGGTGAGCCGCCGGTTGTCTTAGAATTACGTGTTTCTGGCATAATTTTGGTACACAGGAAAAACAAAAAAATACTGAAAAACCGATGAAACGGGCAAGGAAAAGCAAAAATACTGAAAACCGATGAAACAGGCAAGGAAAAGAGCGAAATAATAAAAAATACGAGGAGCTAAAAAATTAGCGTCCGCCCGCCATAAATATGCAAATATGTTAATATATTATAACCTTCTTTTGACAAAAATATGGTACCCCTTTCACATACCTTAAGTATAGAACTTTGTATCCCTTTTTAACTGCTGATAATTAAAGCACTTTAAGCAATTAGGTCCAATAATCTGCACAATTGCATGGGTCTGCTTTAAAAGAATGCATAACAAAGTCAATGCTGAAATCAAACAGGCTAATAAAGTATATATAAAAACAAATTTAGCGAATCTGATGGCGACCCGGATAAAACATGGCAGCTCATAAATGAGCTAATACTTCTCATAAATCCGGCAGGTCTTCTGTTAAGGAATTCAGTCTGAACGGAGTTTTTATGACTAATACCGCTCTGTCAAACAGTCTTTCGATGATCACTTCTCTGGCATTTAAAGCAATAGTAATCAGGTGTTGTCTGTTTTTAAAAAACTAAATAAATCTAAAGGTGCTGGTCCAGATGGAATATACAGTCAGCTTATTATAGATTGTGCTGATTTAATTGCACCTCGTATTTCAATTTTAAAATGTTTAATAGTTCTAATTTAGCTATATAATGGTATATTTCCTGAGGATTGGAAGTCCACAAGGTTTACTCCTCTATTCAAGTAACTGGCAAAAGAAGCAACATAGACAATTATTGTGCAATATCAGTTATCTCTACAATTGCCAATTGAAAGTATTTGAAAGAATTATCTATTATCAACTCAGCTATGCCAATTTATTGGATCATAATATTTTGTCTAAGCACCAATCTGGATTTCATGTGCTCCATTCAACAGTTACAGCCTTATTAGAGGCCTGTAATATTGATACAGGTAAAGTTAACGCTGTTGCTTTTCTTGACCTTAAGAAAGCGTTTGACACAGTCGATCATGATATCCTAGCTATTGTCTAAATTACATCTTTTTAGACTATATCAGGTGTTACCCATAAATGTTTTTCCTCCTATTTGGATAATCATGCTCAGAAATGTCTTGTCAATGGTTTATCTTTCAGAATGTTGCACCCTCAAGTGTAGCATTCCCCAAGGAACAATATTTTAGGGCCTCTGCTGTTTTTGCTATATATCAATGATTTGCCCAATTGTCTGTTTCATTTTGAACAAAGAATGACTGGTATGTTGATGGGACCCATCTGACTTATTCAAAAGGCAATATCCACCCCATTCAGTCTTCCCTGAATGAAGACTTGTTCAACATTACTCAGGTAATCGCTGGCTTTTACTGCAAATAAATATTATTAATGTTACATATGACTAAAACTGAATTCAAATTAAACGGCTCAAGGTAAAGATTAATAATCTACCTTCTCTGCCTTCCTTAACCATGAATAATGTTCTGAACAAACATTCTCATTCCTCCAAGTCTCTTGGCATGCTTATTGATGAAAACCTAACATACAAAAACCATGCTGACACTATAGTACACTATATTAAAGAAAATTGCATCTGGTAACCCATCAATCATTGTTTGCCCCCTGCCACCTTGTATCCTGTCTATTACGGCCACCAATCACATTTTGACAACTGCAGCGTGCTATGGGGTAGCTCACGCAGCTATAGGGCATTAGAGCACAACCCCCTCCTATAGCCCATTACAGGGAATACCAGCCCCCCCCCCCCCCTTGCCCCAAGGGGCAATTGCCCAAAATAATTATCTGGTTCAGAGATATATCATATCTACATCAGCACACTTACAGCAGAGGTCACAGAGAATAAAAACTTACATTCAGGAGCACAATTTTAATCTTGTGATATCAGGTGGTAAAATATATCATGCACTTAACACCTTTTCACATATTGGTGATTTTAATATTTCTGATTCAACCTCAAATAACACAAGTGATCCCTGCGGTTACTTCTTCTCCTCTTGCCTTTTTTTTTTCTTCGACTTATACTTCACTACGATTCCACGATTTGACTGAAAGAGATATAAAATGGTCTTTGCGAGCATAATTCGGCGGCACAGTCAGCAGTGCATAAAATAAAGTAGTGATAAAATTTGTCTTGCGAGCATCAAACAAAAAAAAAAATTTTTTCCACCAGCAACAACCTTTTCTTTTACAAGAAAATGCCTATTAATAAAAGTAATCTGAACAAGCTTAAGCTTACCTTTCCGCAGATGACCGTCATTGATTCCAGTGAGCATTCATGATCACATTCCTGTGATCAGTGCACACGATCTGGAAGGAAGAATGTAGTTCATTATAAATAATCGGCTATTATTGTTAGCTAGACAAACTGTAAATGTTAACCAAAGGGAGAAAGACCTGAACATCTTTTATTTTACTTTTCTTTCGAACTTACATGTTCATCAGGGAGGGAAACTTACCTTACAAACAGACTGAAACAGAACACTTCTGAACCCTGGAATCTTCGGAAATCTTCACTTTGAATAGCCCCAGTGCCCGCTCAGTTAACCTGCAAAATGTACGTATTTGAGCGGCGCCCACAGAATCCTGTGGAATCACATATTTTGAGCTATCTATGAGAAAACTAAATTTTGCAAAAAAGCTGTTCACAAAGTTCTCTCGATCCTGACAAATTATGCCGCGAGAGGTCTTTGAACTCCTGTCCTCGATACTTCAAACTTTCTGTGAAACGAACAGTTGGCAATAATTTTTACATCAGAACCAGTTTTTAAATATAATTGTCATATAATTGGTGCTGAACCTGGAAATCACTCGCTTTAAGGAGCACTGCAATAGTTAGACTGCTTCCATTATCTTCTTTCCCAGTTTCATCTTAAGAAATTAAGCAGTTTATATCAAAAGAGCTTTATTCTCTCTTGGTTTATATCTATCACTGAACTCCTGAGGACAAGAACCGATGCGCTTATGTCAGATGGAATGACTCTCGAACGACGTTACAAACACATGATTCTATTTATCTAAAGCGTTAGCTTCAGGAATACACTTTACAGAGCTTTATACTGACCCGATCAAGATTTTTTAGTCCGTTTGTTTGTTAACTACTCTTCTCTTGACAAAAAGTTTGCATCTTGAACATAATCATATATTCTTAAAGAGCTCAAAAACCCACTTATGTCCAGAAATGCACACAATGGCGAAAATGGCGAGAATGGTGAAAAATCGCCAGCCTCTGGCGATTTGAATTGGATGCCAAAGGTGGCCCCTTGGAGGCTGGTGATTTTGGCAAAAATGGCAAAATTGGCGATTTTGGCAAAAATCGCCAGAGGGCTGACAGTAATGGTGATAAAGAGGCTTATCGCCAGCCCTCTGGCAATTTTCGCCAAAATTGCCAAAATCGCCAGCCTCCAAGGGGCCACTTTTGACACCCAATTCAAATCGCCAGAGGCTGGCGATTTTTCGCCAGTTTTGCCATTTTTGCCATTGCATGCGTTTCTGGCAATTTTTGCCAAAATTGCCAATTTCGACACAATTGCTGGCGATTTGAATTGGATGCCAAAAGTGGCCCTTTGGAGGCTGGCGATTTTGGTGAAATTGGCGATTTTGCGAAAATTGCCTGAGGGCTGGCGATAATGGTGATAAACGTCCTGGACCCTTTGTGACTGGCAATTTTGGCGAAAATGGTAATTGTGGCGAAAATGGCAATTTTGGCAAAAATCGCCAGAAATGCATGCAATGGCAAAATGGCTAAACTGCCAAAAAATCGCCAGCCTCTGGCGATCGCAATTGGCGATTTTGACGAAATTGCCAGAGAGCTACCAATATGCAGAATGTGGCAAAATATTCAAATTGGATGCCAAAAGTGGCCCCTTCAAAGTAGGTAACTAAAGAGGTCCTTATAACTGTGAGGCAACAGCACTAAAAAAAAATTCAAATTACATGCCTAATAAGGCCCGATTCAAACGTCGTGCTACTGCCATGCCAAACTCAATTGATCGAATTAAATTCAACTTTAGCACGGCAGTAGCGTGACGTTTGAAACCAAGTCGTGCTACTGCCGTGTAGCACGGCAAGCCTTGCCGTGCTACACAGCAGTAGCACAACTTGGTTTCAAACGTCGTCCTACCGCCGTGCTGAACTCAATTCATAAATTACAAATGCATTAGAATACATTTAAAAGTTTGCTGAACCGTTTGTTTATTATTGTGTTTTGTTTTCGGCAACAGCCGTTCTATTCGACTGAATTAAATTCGACATCTGAAACCAAGTCGTGCTAGTGTCATGCTGCAGTCGAGCTACAGTCTTAGAGCTTAGCACGGCAGTAGCACGATGTTTGAAAGAGACCTAAGACAGGAAATGATCTGATGTATGCGAGAACGACAAACTGTCATGTAAAAACGCATTTGAAAATAAATAACAGCTTATATCAGTAGTCTGGAATAAAACTAAGCATGAGTTGTGATTGTAACACACCGTAGAATTTTAGGTGAATTCTAGGCTCATATATTCTATGATATTCAGTGCCAGGTTATTAATGAGAAGTACCATTTCTCTAGCACTATACATTACAATAACTGTGAGGCAACATTTATGAAATACAACTGAATCAAATATATCTGAAAACAACGAATGAAAGTCGTTTCAGTTAAGGTTATGTATGTGCCATGTACTTCACAGGTTAAGTAAGCATTTCCTTACTTTCGATGTCGCTTGACTTACCGAAAGTAATGTGATGCGCTGAAGTATCACACTAGCATCCTTTGCTTTTATATGGTTTATTCCTTTCAAAGTCTTACAAAAGGGAAAGACAGTTCGTTCAAGCCAACCAACACCAAATTTCATGACCCACAGCTAGTGCACTAATTACTCGAGGACAGAACAACCAAGTCCTTGAAATCATAAAAAGTCCTTGCCATGGACACTCTAACTTTTGAGGTTCGATGTAGACCTCAACAATCCTCATTGGTCACAATTCTCTTAACACTAAAGTGGTTCCATTAAATTGTGAGGCAGCCTTAAATCAAAAGTGATTGCGAAACTCATGATTCCTGGCCAAAGGATGCTTTCACGACAACCAGTATGTGCCCTTCATTCTTTTTTGGTTATCCACTATACAACATTATTTTCTCTCGTCGTTTGAAACTCTTCACTTTGCTCTCGCACTGACTTGTTTTCCTCTTTACAGAAACAGTCCCCTAAAAGTAACGAAAGCCGAAATGTCCAGCAGCTTGGGTGCGCCATTTTGAAATATGTGGTTCCTTCTGTGAGTACCGGAGCACAGATTACGTAATACAAAAGAAATAAAAGACGGGAAACAAAACAACTCCAAATAAAGACTAATCCCAAGTGACCAAAAATACAAAGCTTTCCGGTACCTGCAGAAAGACCCGAAATGTGTGAATTCGCTTATTTCATTTTATGTAAACCTCCACGAAATGTCATTCGTACCCAATACTTCACCGCATTTATTGAACACAAACATTAGTATAGGGCCATTTATACGAGGAAAAATAAGACGCGTCTTAAGTAAGACGCGAACTGTACCATTTATACGAGCATGTCTTATCTAAGACGAGAACAGCTCGTATAAATGGTTCGCGTCTTTAAGGGCAACATTCACATGAAAACGAGTCAAGGACAGAAATAATATTTCTGTTCTTGACTCGTTTTCATGTAAATGTTGCCCGTAGCAACGGCAATAAAACGGCAATCCAAATTTTCCCGCCAAAAATTAATGCACGCGTACTATGCGTTCGCGTCTTATGTAAGACGCGAAGGTCATTTATACGAAGTTTTTCTCGTCTTAGCTAAGATGCGTCTTATCTAAGAACAGGTGTTAAGGGCTGTTCTAAAATAAGACGCGTCTTAGCTAAGTCGCGTCTTATTTTAGACGAAATGTGCCATTTATATAACCTGAGATCAGGCCCAATAGACCATTCCCCCATTCGTCACAAGCACGCGCGCGAAAGCATGAAAGTGAGGCTCGGGTGGACAAATATCAAACATGGCGGACAACACCTTCACTTCTCGCGGTGGCCTTAGCAAATATTGTTGTGTCCCTGGTTGCAAAAGTTCTTTTTATAACAATCAGGGGGAAAAAACTAATATTTCATTTTTTTCTTTTCCTCTGGAGGCAAAAAGTAGGAAGCGGTGGCTTTTGGCAATTAAAAGACAAGAAAACAGAGACGGATTTGTTGTGACGGAATACACTAAGGTGTGTGAGCAACATTTTCGCCCTGAGGAAATTAAAAAACAGTTCAGTGGCAGGAAAGATCTGAAAGACAAGACTACTATTCCTTCCATTTTCAGCTGGAATAAAAGTATGAGCACACCTAATCGAAAATTACCAAAAAAGAGATGTTCTGAGCAAAATGAAGAAAACATTCAGCCTGAATTAGAACCATGTTATTTAAGCTCTAGGTTGCTTAATGAAGACAATGCAAGACCGACAGAGGCCTGTGAAAACTGCGCTTATTTGAGAAGAGTCGTGGAAAAGTTGGAAGTTAAATTGTCACTTTTGATTAAACAAAAAAGTGACGTTGAAAAAGATTGGAGTGAGCTGAAAGCCAAAATACAAAAACTGGAAAAAGGACAGTTTACATCCAAGAACATCAGAGAGCAAGAAGACGTTTTCAAGTCATTCACTGGTTTTCATCCAGTTAAGTTTGACATTCTTTTTCAATTTTTAAATCCTGGTGAGAATGCTAGTAATTTGAAATACTATGAGCCTTCAAAGAATGGGTCAGATGAACCTGATGAATGTAAATTTACTGAAGGAAGTAAGCCTGGTGTGTCGGAGCCCTAAATTGGATGTGATTGAACAATTGTTTATGTTTTTGGTGTGGTTAAGGTGCGGATTTGGACAGAAACATCTGGCTTGGTTATTTGGACTTGGCAAATCAACCATTTCACGGTACTTGATCACCTGGTCAAATTACTTGTACTTCTGTTTGGGAAATATTCCCATATGGCCTTCTAAAGATCAAATTGTTTCATCCATGCCAATATGTTTTAAGGACACTTATCCCTCAACAAGATGTATCATTGACTGTACAGAAATCTGTATGGAGTACTCATGCTGGCACGACACTTTGCTTTTACCATAAACGAGTTACCAAATACCTTCGTATACACTGTATCTGATGAAAGATACCGTTCTTCTTGAAATTTTAAGCCGCGCTTCAGGGTCTTTTTAATAGGCTTCGAAATGTCGTCAGCCTTTCGTTTGCCACTATTGTTCCGGTGTTCATCTATCTCTTTCCTTGTAAACACTGGTAAGCTTCTAAGAGACTTACACCATGGGATATCTTTCGCAGTTTGCGCCTTAGGCTTCTCGGTGTTGTCCGCCATGTTTGATGTTTGTCCACCCGAGCCTCACTTTCATGTTTTCGCGCGCGTGCTTGTGACGAATGCGGGAATGGTCTATTTGAGCGGTTCTCATACAAGGGACCTTACGAAACCACGACGACGACGGCAACGGGAACGTCAAAAAACAATAGGTTTAATGGACAGGGCTTAAAAACCGCTGGACATGCGCATTAAAACTCTGGCGTTCTTCCCGCCATTCGATTTTCAAAATGGCGGACGACGAATGAAAATACTACACGTCATTGGGACGGCTATTTGCGACATCTTGCTCGCCCAGGGCCTTGAAATTCTGCGTTACTGAACGCAACGAGTGCTGTTGCTTGGATTTGAGCCACGATGGCAGACATCGGAACGGTGTAGTGATTTTAATGAAGCAATCAACGCAACGTCCTCAAAAGCAATATTTCACCTTTTCAGAATTCAGTCAAGGTACAGTTTTGCCGTAATATAAGGTGGTCTCAGCTTGTATAAGGTTTTAAAGTGCATTTTCTTGTAGCTTATTTATTATTGTACAAAATATCAAATATGACTTTTTTTTCGTTCTGATGAAAATTTTTTATCGCTTCTTGTTTGTGGAAGTCGTTGACATTGCATATGGAAGGAAAGAAGGCGCACCTCGTGAGTAGAGAACATTGTATTTTTCTGTTTTTTATGTCTTTAGCGTCTCCTCTTACGGCTGAATAGTAAGCGAAACGGAAATAGGAGTCCGCCGACAGTTGAAAGATTAGTTCATCTTTAGGCCCATCTTTACTGTATATTTAAAGTGGGCGTAAAAAGTCTTGTACACACGGCTGTTAAGCATAATTTTGTTTTGTAAGTGATGGCGTTCGGAAAACTTGAAATTAATAAACTTCATGCGACTTCAATGTGTACCTTGTTGTTTTAATTTTCTGTCACCGTGAGCTACACTCTGCGGCTGGCCGCGTGCGTCTCCCTCCAGTGTTAAAGTTATGACTTTATTTGAGTTTATAACCAGCCTGTCATCGGCCTATTTTTACTCTTTTTCGTGATGTTTTGTTTTCATGAGAAAAGGCTAGCTTCCGGCCTTTTGGGGACGTGTTTGTATATAAGGGTGTAGAGGGACGATTTTGTGGTTTTGTTTGGAAATTTATCTGTTTGCAAAAGTACCATTTGGAGAAAACTAAAGACGTCACTAAAGAAAACAAACGAAACTGCTGCCCATGAACGTCCACAGAGCAGAGCTCAAAGTATGAAGAACTGAGGCGGAGAAAGGATTGGAATCCTGGACAAGGAAAGGGACCTTGAAAGAGAAAGAAAAATGATTTAAATAACACTTAATAAAGGTGGCCACTTTAGTTTTCGTACACTATAGCAAACAAAACACATACATGTGCAGTTTGTACCAAGAATGATCAATAATAAATGTAAAATTTACACCATTACTGATGTATACAAAAAGGCATCCAATCACTGTATCGAGACTTTGTTATGTATAAGTTCACATGCAACAGGCATTTCTCAGCAAAATTGGTCAAATCCAGAGTAAAAATGAGGACCTTCTGGACAAAATTATAATATTCTAAAGAGAAAATTGAAAGGTAAACACTTCTAAAAGTCCTTTTAACAGTGCCGAGCAAATATACCAGTTGACTGTAAGTTTATCTCTGTAATACATAGGGAATAGTCACAAGTAAAATGAAAATGCCAACAGTTATTGTAAAATTCTCTTCCACAAGAGGACACATTATTTAGCACACTGTTTCTACAATTCCACAAGGCTCTGATCAGACACTACAACAATGGAGGAGAAACTCCATGACCCATTTACGGTGGAACATTTTTGTAAAAAGCATGTACCTGCAACTTAACAAGTCATTTCTGATGCAAGATTCATTGATGAAAATCACACCCTTTCAGAGAAAAGAAGAAAGCCACAAAAATCAAGGGTTGCAGCAGTCTTGAATAGTTTGAGTTTCTTCCAAAACCAGGTAGTTTACTACAAGACATGGCCAAATATTTAAATAGAGCCAAGAGGTTTTTCTAAAATAGGGCTATATGTAAAAAATGCAAACTGTACATGAAGTACAAAACTACAGCAATTATGTCTTTACTGAGTAGTCAGGGCTAAAATAATTTTTTGACTGTTGTTGGTCATGCTGACTGGCCAAAGAAATTTCAGCTCAGTTAAGTCTATTGTTTGACAGGTCATGTCCAAAATATTAAAAACAAACAATAATTTTTTAAACCAGGAGCATAATTTTAACATAGTAGCTAAACAAGCAAAAATATAACTAAATTCAAATGCAAATACATTCAAATCCATTTACAATGTAAATGTACTGTTAAAATGACTGGCAAACCAAAAGTTAATCCAGACAAAATGGTCATCTTGGCCAGTGATTGTTTATTTACCGGTGGCTATTTTGACCCTTGGTGGTAACCATTGAAACTAAACAAGACATTAAACAAACAGTCACTGAAGCCAAGAGAGTGGTTGGCCAACTACAAGTAATGGCTGGGCAGCTAGACCACTTGGCCGACCAACTCTTAAGACAAGCCAGAAAATAATTTTTTAATGTGAAAATAACAATAATTCAATTTATTGAGCAGTACTAATGATCTACCAAAAGACAGAAAAGGGTAGTGTACATTTAGGTGAAAACTGCAAGACAAGGTACATTATGTATTACAGAATAATTTTTTTCTTTGGTCTTTTGGATCATTGCGTTCTACTTCTCCTGTTTTGCCTCTCTTTTCGTTATCAACTGCTCCTCTTTATTATGCACAAAGGAACATCTCTTCTCCACTACTGTGTCTTTATTGAACTATGCAAGAGAAAAATTCCCTATATCTGCTGCTCTTCAAAGCCATGTACTCTTGGACTTTTCTTCTATCTTCTTCATAACTTTCTGTCAAAGCATAAATAAATGTTAATCTGCCATAATAATTTTTAAACAGCTATGCAAATAAAGACCACTGACTCCATGCCCCATCCCCTCCACATCCTCCCAAAAAGAATTAAATAGATGATTTAAATTCCTTGAATTATTGCCTGTAGCACTGGGCTGCTGTATGGTTTGTGAACTATTGTGATTATTGAACTGGTATGTGGTTATTGGACTATTATTTTTCCACGACTTATCAAGATAAATGCCACATACAAGACTATAGATGGCCATTCACCTAGAATGGAATGTCATTAGCTTGTGTATGACTGAACTTGTGATGTTGTTGCTGAACTACTTGTCTTCATTGAACTACAACAAAAGTAAGGAATGTTCCCGTGTAGGCACTGCCCAACTGAAATAAGAACAACAGTCCATGCACTCAGTGGTAGAACAATCGACAATACATTTATTGAATGGTCCCTGATCAGTACACTAGTGCAAGAGGAAGGAAAAATTTGGCTGCACTGGTATTTTTGGCAGCAGAATTTTTTACAAACATCTTCAGTGACGTATGGACAAAGCAGATTGAAAACATAAAACATTCCCAAAGTAAGAAAAAAGTATCAGGTATTGAAAAGATAGATTATAATATTTATGCTGGTATTATTTAAAATCTACAGTCGCTGTATCTGTCCCTCAAGAAATTTCTTGTCAAGTAAACAAAGAACTTAAAGTCAAAATTGATTCTGTCTAAATAACCTGGCCAAGCCTTGCGGATAATTTTTTCATTTTCATTACTTTTTCAGGCCTAGGGTGCCATTTTCCAGTTTTTCATGCCAATTTAGACCAACATTGCCTTCCCTTGGCTATGCTTTTCCTGGCCATGAGCCTAATCTTTGCCTGAAATGTGACATGCAAACCTGTGTACACAACAGGAGCTTTGAAAACATAATTCGATTGTGCATAACACAAACCAACAATCCACAGACAACAGTTATTTCCGGATTGAGGAAGTAAACTGCCGCACATGTTACCCTTTGTTGGTACAACGGATGAAAGAACTGGCTCAGTCATTAATAAAAAGAAACGTGTTATTGAACAGTGTTTCCCAACTATCTGATCTTGAGACTGATTGTTGTAACAATGAAAATAAAAAAATCGTTACATAAATTTTGTATAAACTTACTATTCATGGACAATTTGAGTTTTTTAACTTGTAAAAGAGAAAGCAATAACTTGAACAACTTAAATCGGCGCGTGATCATTGGCACAAACATTTAACATAACCTAACCAAAAAAATATTTCCAGATACCTTGCATAACAATGACGATCATGGCGATGAAGATGATGACAAAGGGGATTTGTTCAAACCAGAAAGCAGACGATGATACAGAAGACTTCGACGAGGACTGTTTAATATCCCACTTCGCGCACCTTTAACCGTATAGTACGAAAATCAAATGTCAAGCTTGAGGGGCCGTCATCAATCCATGGAAAAGGCCTCTGCGACACAAAATGGCTCTTCTAGAAGCCACTCAATTCAAAAAAGGCAATGACCAACAGTCGCAGACCACTTGTGTTGAACGTTAAGTTGTTGACAGTTTATTCCCTTCAAGACGTCTGCTTGCATCAAAACATGTTTCTCTTTTATCTATTGATTAAGTAGCCGAAGCACTATGTTTTGCGTATCAAAAATTACAAACTGAAAATTATCATTTAACAACATGTCCTGATATAGTAAGAACTTTGAAAAATGCGCCGAAATACAGCTCCGAATCGGCCACCGATCGTCCGCCATATTGACAAGATCATTCATTCTTAACTTTCCGCATGCGCAGTAACTGCGAGATCACTTTTTTACGTCACAACGTCTCGACCAATCAGCCGTTTTTAAGCCCTGTCGGTTTAATGAGCAAAAACAACAGCTCTGCACGTGCATCACGCTTTTTTGTACATGCCTTCACTGCACAACTACGACGTGAAATGACCAAATTTTAAGTTTACTTGGGAACGGGAACTGCAAGGCGATAAATTCTACCATCTCTGTTCGAACTTGAGCGCGTTCCCCTCTCTTCAGCTCTAGCCAAAATCCCCTTCTTTAAGTAACAGGGCGAATTGGGATAATCGCGAAAAAGTTTAAAATGATGCGAAGTCTGTTTTTTCAGCAACGTTTTCATGGACGTCGCCGTTGTCGGATCGTAAGGTCCCTACATTCTCTCTAACGGCTACCGCTAAAATTGGGCCTCTCTTTTCGTTTCGCCATGCCCGCCGGAATGTAATTTTCAAAGCGAAACGAAAATAGAGCCTGATCTCAGGTTACGTTTATACGGAAAGTTCACGTCTTATTTAAGACGCGTCTTATTTTTCCTCGTATAAATGGCCCTATTGTATCAAAGTATTTTCTGGTTTTTTCGTATTTCCTTTCGAACCCGTTTTAGTTTCGTTTGCGTTATTATCTTATAGTATTTGCGGTTTTCGCCGCGGATAGTCTATACTTGCTTACGTATGATTTACAAACAAAGAAATCTATTATCCTTTGTATTAGTTAGTATTGTCGAACGTGCTCAAGAAACTTTTTCAGTTCTAGTCAACGTTAGCCTGCGAGAGCATCCGGTTTTTTCGGCTCAAGTTCGGAGGAAGGGAAGCGACGACTGGAAATAAGTCTGCTGTTCGCAGGCTAAGTCGACGTGTCATCGTGTTAAGATCAAAGTAAGGCTCAAAGTCAACGCTGGGAAATC
>JBBMOI010000003.1:35257500-35297500 GCA_038088405.1 Porites divaricata
GCTGACACTGGGGAGTAAAACTGAAAATTAAATAGTCCATTGTTGAATGAATTGAACCAAACTGTGAACGTACAATAATCATATTTTACCTATCGTTATCCTTTCCTTTTTTTCATTATTCGCTTTCGTATCTTATTTTATTTTTTTTTTTCTTCACCCTTGACTTTTTCAGGTGCGCACGTTCGTACCGTGCGTACAGGTGGCTACGCCCCTGCGAAAGTTCCTTTGAACAGCGCTTGGAAAGAGAAGATCGTCTTTTCCGGCAAAAAAAAATAACAATAAAAACAGGGAAACAAAATAGAGTATAATACTAAACCTAACAAGAATCTTGTAACGAACGAATGGGGACACCTAAAAAGGAAAGACAGACTTGAGGACTTTCCTCATCCTCCGTAGCCTTAATCCATGAAACTTAGACGCCCATGGTACCCTCTAAAATGTCTTTCCCCATGCTATATATATATATATTACGGATAAGCCCCTTGGAAGGCACTTATTGAAAGTTTGGGTAGTGGTTATGCCGCTGAGGCCTTCAAACACTGACTCTATTTAAGACAAAAGCCAGACATTACCTTGTTTTGTGAAACAAACCACCATTTTCGATTACCCTTCTAGTCCATTTTTATTTTTCATCGAACTAAGTAAATGAAAAATGAAAACAAGATTCACTGACTAGGTTTTTCAAAAGTTTTGTTGGTAGCGCATGCACACGTAGACGGCGCACTGCCAACGTCTATCCCCTGTTCAAGGCCTTTCGTCTACTAAAAAAACCATGTTCAGGACGCTTGGAATTGTATAACCTGTTTAAGAATCAAGGCCTCCAAAACCTTACCTTTGTCTTTGTCACAAAACCGAATTAGACTGAGAGCCTTAGTCTGCTTTAAGTAAGTACCGTGTAGATCTCCGGAAGAATTGTTTGCAGCCAGCGCTCAAAACCCCAAGAGACTTCGCCTGCCGCTGGTCAATATATAGGAAGGCTATTCCAAAGAACTGCTCCAGAAATAACTATTTTTCTTAACAATTGTCTGGGGTAGAGGAAAAGCTAGTTTTCCGTTGGTGTCTCTTAAAAAGTAATTAGAGATATTGCAACGATCTGACATTGCTACGATCTACTATGCACTTAACAAGGCCCCTCAAGTTACTTTTAAAGATATATGACGCATAGTCTGTGATACACCCTCCTCTCACCGCTCTTTGACGAAATGTCCCTAGCGGCAGATAGCGATGAGAGGAAGCTGTATGGCAGGCTTTTAGATACAAGGCTTTTCTACTATTTACATGGGTAAACCGGTCGCTTCACGGTTTGGGCAAATGGTGAACAGAATTCAGGACTGATGAATTTTGATTCCGTTCGGTAATCGCGTTTACCATTTGCCTAAGTGAGTTTCAAAAAAGGTTTGAAGACATGAAATCCAAATTTCCGCCTAGAATTTTCCAACCAGGAAAATAGCCGAATTCATGATTTATACACGTTGTCATACAAGTATATAGGCTCCTCTTTGGCATCCACGTAGCTTTATTTCAGTTTTGAGAGCCTGCAAGGGTAAAAACTTCGAAAAGAACTATTGCTCCAATACCAAGAGAGAATAATCTATTTTCTCTCTTGCCAATACTTAGTCGAAAATATTTAATTTCTTCAAGGAAATTAGTTTTATAAACCAAATGGCATTGTTCGGCCATGATTTAATTCGTAAACATCCCGCAATGCAAAAATTCATTCAGTAAACATTTATTAGTTTTTAGATTTTTTTTCTCATTATATATAATTTTTTGAGGAAAATCGCCAGTCTGAAACGGAACAGAAAGTGTCTGACGCTATATATCCCGGGGACGCTAATTGTTGTATTTGCATGAAGAAAATACTGCAGTCAATGAGAGTAATTGGTTTACTGAAAGATTTAATTTCGAACTGGCTTTTAATCTGCCTTTAAGTAAATTGTTTAAAGCGTATCTTTCGTAAAACTGGCGTGACGGGTCGTGTAACGCTATTTTTAACCACTGGAATGTCGCGATTTCTCGCAAAATTAGGGTTGAACTCGAAGTCTGGCGGGCTACTTAAAATCATTTGCCCAGAGATTTGTTTCGATTTTCTGATACATTGGGGCCTAGTCAAGCCGTAGAAAGTCAATTTGCGAAATTCTAAGTTATAGCACATTGTAAAAATTTGCATTATCTTATCCCTATAATTTTGAACAGTAGAAATTGTCAATAGGGCCTATTTTTAACAATACCTTTTTGGCCACAAAATTATTACAGCTTTCACAAATTTATCGTCTTATAAGAAAGAAAGGGTCATAAAAACTATTCGTGTTCTTCAAAGGCTGCCAAATCGTTGTGGTTTGACGTACGAGTGAATGAAATTTGTGTAAAATTTCTCTTTACCGGAAGTGGATTTTGAGCTCCGAACGGACAAAATGAGTTTTCTCGAATTTTAACAAAAGAACGCGTTATTTGGGAAAACTAAGTACAGCATGTTTCATTACTCATTAAGGGTTATCAATGAGCCAAAAATGAGAGAAATCAAATTTTGAACTTGTGCCGACCCTAGGTCGATATTTACGGAAAGCCGCTGTTAAAGCGAGTCAAGAATTTTCTGTCTTAATGTGGGATTAAACGATCGTCCTGTGAGTAACGTTCCGCGCTCACAAAAGTATTAACTCGTTTGACTCGTTCAAAAGACATATCCGATTCAAACTAATTCTGTATCTTTTCATCAACTAATATATAACAAAGACAGTTTAGATGTTTGTCTCGTTCTTACAAAATGTGTCTCATTATTGCCTTCACAGGTGAGGCCAGACATACCTGAGAGTCCCTGTGAAGGACATTAATCGTTCTGCTTACATAGAGTATTTACCCAAATCGGCTGGGAAGGACATTAATCGTTTTGACTTACCTGTGTGATTACCTGTCCCAAAAATGGCCGCCGCGCCAATATAAAGTAAGCACTTGTTTCCATATCTCAAACCGCCCTCTCCCTTTTCACTTACACTTACATGAAATTTCTAAGTTTCTCGACTCAGAGACTTAGTTTCTGCTCAACAAATGTCGTCAAAGTGCAAGTCTCTTCAATTTTAAAGAAAAAAAAAATTCGAGATACGAGCAGGAGTCGATCACGCAGTACTAAATCTGTTATCTCATGCCCTAACCACTAGACAACCGCGGACTCGCTGCAGGGAATTGGAGTAATTTAACTGCTGTAGCGAAAACCCTAACCCTAAAATAAAGCTAACCGTTAACCCTAATCACCACTCTAAGTGCTTAACCCTAATCAGTATAGTCAGTGCTTAACCCTAATCACTATAGTCAGGGCTCACTCATATGTGTATACATAAATGCAATTACTTTGTGTAGGCATCACAAGGTATCCAAGGGCGGTTTGAGATATGGAAACTAGCGTTTACCAGTATAAAAACTACTAAACCTTACACATTCATATTTTGTGAAACCGCAATGAACTAGCCCGTTTATATATATTTGTTCGATTGAACGTCATTTTAACAAAGAGGATGGATATACAAGGCAATACGGACCATCTAATAATCTGAATGCGTAGCCAAGAACCGAACTGGATTCCTCATAACATTAATGATGAACTGTCTATATTCAAACAATGCCTACAAGCCTGGAAAATTAAGGATACTTATCTTGGATTTTTTGGTAAGAAAGTTGCCATAAACATTACGAAGATTACCATTCATTGATAATCGAATACAACTCGTTGGCCATTCGATTTGAATTGTGCAAGATATTATTAATTTTATAATTGGTAATTCCAAACACTCTTGTCCAGGACCAATTTCAAATCACCAGAGGTTATCAGTTAAAGGTAAAAGCATTAAAAACAGATTAATGACACTTAAGTTACAGTAGCGTTGTCATTATCAGTATACTATTACACTATAGGAAACATCAACATTTTTATATTAATATATGGTTAACTATTTGGCAATTAATAGCCATTCCCAAAGGGACCCTTTGCAATTTCATTTCGAATTTTTCTTTACAAATTAGGTATTTCATCGAGTAATGGCCATTTCCGCCAAAATTGCCACTTTCAAAAGGGCCCCTTTGCCATCTCATTTGAATTTTTGTTTACACTTTGTTGATTTTGGCGATTCATTGCCATTTTCGCCAAATACTCCATTTTCGCCAAAATTGCCACTTTCCAAAGGGCCCACTTTGCCATCTCATTTGAATTTTTGTTTGTAATTTGGCAATTTTGGTGATTCATCGCCATTTTCGCCAAATACTTCATTTTCGCCAAAATCGCCACTTTCTAAAGGGCCCCTTTGCCATCTCAAATGAATGTTTGTTTACACTTTGGCAATTTTGCCGTTTAATCGCCATTTGTGCCATTTTCGCCAAATACACCATTTTTGCCAAAATCGCCACTTTCCAAAGGGCCCCTTTGCCATCTCATTTAAATTTTTGTTTACAGTTTGGCGATTTTGGCGATTAATCGCCAAATACGCCATTTTCGCCAAAATCGCCACTTTCCAAAGGGCCCTTTTGCCATCTCATTTGAATTATTGTTTACAGTTTGGCGATTTTGGCGATTAATCGCCAATTCTGCCATTTTCGCCAAAATCGCCACTTTCCAAAGGGCCCCTTTGCCATTTCATTTCAATATTTGTTTACAATTTGGTGATTTTGGCGATTAATCGCCATTTCTGCCATTTTCGCCACTGCGTGCATTTCTGGACATATCTCAAAAAACCTGCCCAGTTTTCAGAAGACATTAGAAGTTTAACCATAAACCAGACATAAACGTAGTAATGGGAATCATACCTTAATCAGTACTTGCTTCTGGCTGCCTGATTGTATGAAAGAACATGAAATCCTGTTGAAAATACACTGCAAGTTAGCCTTGGCCTATAACGAAAAAAATACTCTTTGATCTTTTACACTAAGTGGAAAGCAAGCTACTGACGTGATCATATGGTGTCGAAATCTCGCAGTCTGACATGACTTTTGTCTAGGAGATCTTAAGAATATTTCTGAAAGGGGGCAAATTTTGTCATGATGAGATGTCAACTATATCATAGTTATGAATAAAATTGTATTTCATGTGAGCGGCTTTCCAGTGACTTATTCCTGTTAGAGAATTTTATAGATCACTATTGCATACTGCATGATTGTGTCATTGATTCTTCAGATGATTCTTCGATAACCACAGCCACAAGCTCATGTACTTGTAGTCTGGTTAAATTATTCTCTCTAAGTAAAAACCTAAGAATATATAATGTAAAATTAAAAACGGGGCTCTCTCCAAGTGCAGATGATCACAGCATATCTGAACCTCAAAAGAAGAGAGGAACGTACGAGTTTAAGCTGCTTAAAAATACGGAGCCTTTTTACAGAAAGTTGTACTGTCTGTACTGGGTTCGCGGTCTCTAACATGGGTGTGGCCTAAGTCATCAGGAACCCGAAGTCGCGAGATAAGATGAATAAATGTTCGGCCTTGAATTAAAATATGAAGTGACCGCAATTTGAAAACAGGGAGATTTGATTCTCTGAGTGTCAGGTGGAACTATGATATGCTCGTTGCATACATATTTTTTTTACCAAAATCCTCGTGCAGTTCTCTGGGTGGAGATAGCATGAATACACAGCTAAGAACACACACACAAAAGCTGACCGTGACTTAGCTCTGAGTGGCTGAAAATTACTAGGAAGTATAAAAATCTAAAACAAACCTTTAGACTCTTGGAGGAAGTCGTAAGAGAAACCAAAGCTCAGAGCGGGTCCTTTCTCAGAGTCAGGTAACGCTATTCTTTCCTATGAAAGGAACAATTGATTATTGTTAAAAAGGATTCCGCATTCTTCGGCTATTGAAAGGCATTGTGTTGTTGTTATAGGGACTACACAATTAGGATAGTCAATCTAGAGTAGATCAGTCTATTTTGCTTTTTGTTGTTATTACTTTATTTCATTTCTAACGCAGGTTACACAACGTTGGTGCTGTGTGTTCATAAGAAGAAACAGAAATCAAATTGAAAGGTCAAGAAACGACGCCATCGTCAACATACCTTGACGTCTTCACCGGTGATAGAGTGTCCGACTTGTTAGCAAATTCCTTTTGACTTGAGTTTAAGAATTGTAAAATCGTGAAAGAAGAAACTAAAAATGGACGAGAAAATACTGATATGAAAAAGACAACTATCGACTTGGATTGAATTGATATTTGACTGATCTTTTTAAGTAGATCAGGGTGTGACTGTCTAGCTACTCCTTAGATGATTCATTGTTTCGTAACACTCTGTTCATCTTTGGTCAAAATGTCTTAAACACTAAGAAGATGAAAATCACGCGTTAACAAACCTGTGGATGAAGTGCGATTATTGAGAAAGACCAGCTGTTAGGCTGGTAGGAAGTCTAAAAATGGAGCGGCATAATTCTTTTTACGGCACCTGCTAGGAGTTACACACGCAATACGTACTTCCTGTACTACAATTCAGTTGTTGATCATGATTGATAATGAATAATGTATGTAAATAGAACACTTGATAAGACAATACACTATTCAAATTAACGCAGAGTCACGCGACTTTTGAGCACTATTTAGTGTAGATCAGTCATTTTTACTTCATTTTAAAATTGTTACATTTCTGTTCGGACGACATAGATGGAACTAAGTGTTCAGACGCGAAACAGAAGCTACATGCCTAGATTATTAAAGAAGTCTTTAAACAGGTCCAGACTTGTTCATTTTTCGCGCAGTAAATTCCTTTTATAAAATTTCCAACTTGAAGCTAAGTGACAATCCGCTAAAGACACTAAAGAAGAAAGAAAAAACTGATGGATGAGGCACGAGAGAAGTTACGCTTGAATTGTAGGTGGAGCCTTCATCCGTCGCGGCGTCTGGAATGTTCTGAATGTTAACGGATAATTCACGCTAATCTTGTGAATTTTTTCCACAAGTCACGCGATTTTAACGAAAGACGGCATTTCTTAATTAACTATGTTACTTTATTTTAGTTTGTTTAGTTTGCTAGGTTCACTCCACTGCCAACAACACTGCAAACGCTAACCGACTGGTGGACAGACTAAAGCGACATCACATGTTTTCCGACAATAACCAGAAGTAGCGTTCATGCTTTCACGTTCGTGCCTCCTGAAGTCCATTGTTTTCAATTATTTTTATGGGCGAAATATTTCACCCTACAAAGTCCGCTCCTTAAATCATTAATTCAAACTGGATATGACTTAACCCAAAACTAAGAATATCGAAAAGAATACTCATATAAGCACTAATTGGGTTTTGGAAAACGATTTCCAATTCCGACCTCCTCTCCGTGACTTTGCAGAAAGAGTTAAAATGCCAGTCACGGGGGATATTGTAATCCGTACGTACAGTCGAATCCGAGTTTAAAATCGCCTCTACGAGTCATGAACAGATAATATGACAATTCGAGCACTTTTAGACCAAGCTTTAAAAGGACTGTACCTTCACCCTTTACACTCAACAGGCACACACACTGCATATTTATAGATTTATAAGTGAATATTGCATGCCTTAAAATCCCAAAGATAAATATCATGTTTTTAAATACGATATCTAAAAACAAACCTTTGTTTGAGGGCCAAAAGTGAGACGTTTTTGTTTGAAGATCAGTGCAGTGCATGGTATGGGTTTTGTAGTAAATTAATGTCGGTACGTCCGTGGGAAAGAGTCAGCAGCATTGTACTATTGGTCATGTGATGAAACAACAGACCGTTGTTTTAAAAAAAGTAATGACGAGATATAAGTCGTCTATTTCAAGTTTGCCTAGAGAAGCCGCAATATTACGTACGTTTTAAGGATGACAGAGCAAGATAACACTCCTTAAATTTTGAATACGACACACCGGCTGGAAAATCCAACCAACTAAAGGATAAGTCGGTTTTGTCTGTCATACCGTCCAAACCTTCTTTAGGCACACCCTAAATTCTATTGCAGACATTTCTCTTTGGTTCCGAAGATCAAAACTTCATACAATTCCTACAGTGTATACTATATATAAATGCATGGCGACACCTTTTTATTCCATGGTTTGGTGCCTAGTCTCCACGGCGATTTGCTGACTCCGTTCCAAGCGGCTGCGAGGGTGTCCGTATTTAAGCAACGTCGTATGGTGGGAAATCTTAGGCTGGCACTAAAACTAAGCAGAGCTCCAAAATGTACTTTCGGAGCTCTAGTTAGTCTTAGTACCAGCCTAATATTTGCCACCATACAACGTTTTTGAGGGACGATGGAAATGAACCGCGAGAAATTTTTCCAGCTGACCTAATTACCCATCCAAAAACTGACTCATTTTAGAAAGTCTCTGCCAGCCTCAGAGAATGCAGTTATGCATTCGAATTTACACTCCATTCATTTCTGTATTAAAGTCTGGAAATCAGACTACCATTTCTAAATGTTTCTTTTAAGATTAGCGCGCGGCAGGAAAAAGTAATTTTTTGGACTAAAATATACTAAAGTCGGTAAGGGAAGAAAGGAAAGGGCAAAAACTGGGAAAGAAAAAAAACTGGAAGAACCATGACCAGTTAGATCAAATTCTTATATTTATTCCCTAGGGTAGGCACCCCTCATGGGTCTACCTTTCATTCTGTTTTGATCTTGACCAATAAAGTCTGAAATAATAATTTTGGTTATTTGATAAATAACCGATTTTTCATTTCAGGTATTCAGTAAATTATTTATTATTATTATTATTACTATTTGATAAGTAACCAAATGTCAGTTTTGGTTATTTGTGAATAACCAAGTTTATATTTTGGTTATTGCCAACGAGCAAGCCGAGCGAAGACCGTCGGCTTGCGAGGCGGCCAGATTAATGCCACGCGAAATAATATTTGCCAAGAGCATGGCAGAAATGTAGGAACAAGGAGTGCTTGCAGTGGAAATTCTCGCCTCAGCAGCTAAAATGGTTTTATAAACACTGGAACTAAAACCAGTGATGTAGGCAAATTCTTTTTCTTTCGTTGGCACTTAGCCAAAGCTACAACTAGTTTAGAAATAATAAAACTGTAATGTGGTTCAGTTTACAAATAACCGGCCTTGTTTTGGTTAGTATACATATAACCACTCCAAATTATAAAAATACATTGGCGCCTCATAGTGAATAGCGTCCAATATGTTGTTGAGTTGGCCGACAAAGTTGAACATTTCATGATTGTTTTACTGCTCTTTTTCGCGCAGAAGATTCCTTTAATAAACTTTCCAATTTGAAGCTGAGTGATAATCTGTTTAAGATCCTAAAAGTGAAAGATAAAACTGATGGATTAGGCGCGAGAGAAGTTACGCTTGAATTGTAGGTGGAGCCTATAATCATCCGTCGCGGCGTCTGAATGTTCTAAATGTTAAAAGATAATTCACGCGAATCTTGCGAATTTGTTCCACAAGTCACGCGATTTTAGCACAGTGTTACTTTATCTTAGTTTGTTCAGCTTGCTAAGTTCACTCTACTGCCAACAACACTGCAGACGCTAACCGACTGGTGGACAGAAGCGACATGACATATTGTTCGACAATAACCAGAAATAGCGTTCATGCTTTCACGTTCGCGCCTCCTGAAGTCCATTGTTTTCAATTATATTTTTACTGGGCGAACTATTTCACCCTATAAAGTCCACTCCTTAGGTTATTAATGCAAACTGGATAAACTGAGAGGATGGAGAAGATCAAAGAGAATACTCATAAGTAATAGCATTAATTCGCTGATTACGACCTCCTCGCCGTGACTTTGCAGAAAGAGTTAAAATGCCAGTCAAGGGGGACTATTGTAGCCCGTGCAACTGGTAGAATACGAGTTTAAAATCGCCTCTACGAAGCATGAACAGATGATATGACAATTCGAGCACTTTTAGACCAAGTTTGAAAAGGACTATACCTTTCCTTTACACTTCAACAGGCACATACACCGCATATTTATAGATTTATAAGTGAATATTAAATGTCTTAAAATCCCAAATCAATAAATATCATGTTTTCAAACACAATATCTAAAAACAAACCTTTGTTTGAGAGCCAAAAATGAGACGTTTTTGTTTGAAGATCGGTGTAGTGGATGGTATGGATTCTTCGGGCTAGTATGCTGCAGTAAATTAATGTCGGTTCTTCCGTGGGAATGAGTCAGCAGCATTGTACTATTGGTCATGTGATGAAACAACAGACCATTGTTTTAAAAAAGTAATGAAGCCATAAGTCGTCTTTTTCAAGTTTGCCTAGAAAAGCCGCAATATTACGTTTTTTAAAAGGATGACAGAATAAGATGACACTCCTTAAATTTTGAATACGACACCATTTTACCGGCTGGACCGGAAAATCCAACTGACAAAAGGATAAGTCGGTTTTGTCTGTCATACCGTACCGTCCAAACCTTCTTTAGGCACACCCTAAATTCTAATGCAGACATTTCTCTTTGGTTCCGAAGATCTAAAACTTCATACAATTCTTTTTATTCCATGGTTTAGTGCCTAGTCTCTCGCTTTGCTGACTCCGTTCCAAGCGGCTGCGAGGGGACTAATTGGTGTCCGTATTTCAAGGGTTGTGACTAGAATGGATATCTCAAAATCAGGTTGGACACCTTATGTTTATTACACAACGCTATACTCTACTCCACGCTATTCGAATTTAAAAAGTGGGGAAATCAGAGTAAAAGACAATTGTGCAAGGAAAAGAGTTGGATACAGGGTTTAGCACCGAAGTACAATGATTAGGGTTAAGCGCTGTTTTAAAAACGGTTAGCTTTCAATAATGTAATGATCAACGCCATGTAAAGTACGTTAAAATTAACCGGTCTCGGCAGTTAGCCCTTGATGGTGTAGTGGATACGGATGTGGATTATATATCAAACAAGAATCACTTCGTGAATTTTACCGGGGCCACGTGGAAGGGTAGTTTCCATCAACAAGTTTGTCGGGCGACATGAAAATCTTTTTTATTGCAAATACTCTTTAGACTGATGAAAACTCGCTAGGATGAATTCTGTAACTATATTTTGCAATACACAGGGATCTCATTTATTGATAAGTGGTAAATATAGTCGCATTAAACCATTCCGTGTGCAAACTAATCGAATTAATATTTATATGGTTACAGTTGTTGCTCCCTACTTCAAATTCTGACAATAGCACAGGGTACCCGCGTGTTTAAAAATTGTTAACATGACCAAATTAAATTTACTTCTTTTGGATATCGTTGTAAGAAGCAGCCTTTTCATTTAGATTTTATGCCAATTCTTTGATACAGATCTAAAGAAACAATCACTCACACCGCCAACATCTATTGATTGTAAACCAAGTTCACCTAATCTTGACTGTATCAAATTCTCAGAGGAAATAGGAGAGGTCAACTGCATTGTTGAGCTGTGATTTTGCATAAAAGGTCTAATTATTACTTCATGATGATCAGTGTTGTATTGAGTAGGTCCTGGATTCTTCTCAACATCTTTTCTTAGTTTGAAATTCACATATGACTCACACAATTGCAAGAAAACAATGATAAATATCGATGTGCTTTACTTTTAGTTTCATCATCGTGTCATAATGCATGCCTGCTAAGGAAAGACAACAAATAAGCTTTCTTGGGTATAGCCATTTTATTTAAGTTAATTATCTTTGGATCGCGTTTGTTATTACATTTATATCGTGCATGACTGAAAGTTTTCTCACCTTATTAACATAGCGATGGAGCTTTGAAGACTTCGGTATCTCAATCGTTGAAATCTTTTTGAAGACAAATTTCTTCAACATGCTATTCTTCTCGTTGGGACCTCTTCTGGAATTCTGCTCGGTTCACGAGCACGTCTAGATCGCCTTGTAGCACGTTTTTTAAGATGATATAAAGTTAGCTTTGATAAGTGTTCGCTTTGATTCTCGATAAATTTCACGATGGAAGGTTCACTCAATGTAGATAGCTTTGATAAGTCGCTCTTATTCTCGATAAGTTTCACGATGGAAGGTTCACTCTTAAGTGATCGCTCGTAAATTTGTCTCTCCAAATATTCTCTCTTAAATTTTCGCTCATAAACTAGTCCATAGTAAAGGTTGGGGAACAAAAAGCTACAATCTTTCTCTTGAATGTCCTCCATGCCTGCCCTCCAGTGCTTTTTAAAATGGCGGATAAGATTTCAATGAGCGAGCCAAAGTAACGAGCCAGCGATATATCTCAGTAAGCGATATATCCCTAACAATGTAACGTTGAAAAAACGACAGAAATCGTCTGCATTTTAAGACCGGTGCCCGCCTTCGGCAGGCCCCGGTAATTACGCGGGTTCAAGTCCTACGAACTACCTGCTCTTTTCTTCTGCTTTCTTTCTTTTCTTATTTACTACTTTAAGTTATAAGACTCCTATCATGTATGTTGAGCGAAGATGACAATCTAGATGACTTTGGGGTATCCATTCTAGTCACAACCGTATTTCAAGTAAGTCGTATGGTAGCAAATCTTCGCCTGGCGTTAAAATTAGCAAGGGCTCCAATAAGAACTATCAAACTCTCTTTTTAAGGGAGTTTGATAGTACATCTTCGAGTAACCTGAAATCAGGCGTTATTTTGGTGCTTCTCTACTTGAAAACAGATTACAGAGATAAAATGAGAGGGCATGATCGCAGGCTAATCTTGGAGCCCTGGTTAGTTTTAGTGTCAGCCTAATCATAATGCTTGCCACCATACGACTTTTTGAGGGACGATGCAAATGAGTCGGGAGAAGTTTTTCCTGCTGACCTAATTACCCATCCAAAAACTGACTCATTTTAGAAAGCCTCTGCCAGTCTCAGAGAATGCAGTTTTGCATTCAAATATTAAAATATATATATTCGTAAAAATATATATATATTCCCGACTGTAAAATCAGCCTTGCTTCTCTTGTTTTATATTTTCACTCATTTATGATCAGATCCTTTATTAGGATCCGGTCCTTCTTATTTGTTAGCTGGACCTTGCTTCAAAAATTGAGTTTAGCATTCGAATTCACACTCCTTTCACTTCTGTTTTAAAGTCTGTCAATAAGACTACCATTTCTAAATGTTTCTAGTCTTTTAAGAGTAGAAATTCATATTGGGTAAAGCGCGCGGCAGGAAAAAATAATTTTTTGGACTAAAATATACTGAAGTCGGTAAGGGAAGAAAGAAAAAGGCAACAACTGGAAGGAAATAGTAAAAAAAATTGGAAGAACCGTGACCACTACTGAAAGTTGTGTTTTTGGCTATTGGGCTTCCTTATAGCGTAGCATCAATAGTATACAATGCAATGCCAACATACGTAACACACCCTTAAATAACAGTCTTGATGGCGCCCTGCATCAACAGCGTCGGCCGTTAATTATAGGTTTACATAGCGAGTCCAAAGAAACATTTAATGCTCCAAATCAAACGATGTAATATTAAGTATGAGAATATAAACGATAGCAGGAAACTGAGACACTTGTGCAAGACAGCCATACGAGGGAAACTAAGCTCTCTTTAAAAGACAACAAGTAACTTAAATATCCTGCTTATTAAATATTCGCGTCGACACATTACGTAAGCCTAATCTTAATTAATAACAAATACTAACAATGCACGCTTGGCACTCGTCACACCTTCCCTCTTACAAAAGAGAATAACGCGAATAGAATCAACAAACAAACAGTTCGATTTATCCCTAACTTGTATACCAAAACACTACAAAAACTCATAGTTCAGCTTTAGTTTAGAACAAAGTCTTGAAATCTCTTTGGGGGCCTTCTTTCTCTCTGCGATCGTCGAAGATTAGTTGGCGGTACAGAAGAGGGCACAGGAAATAGAGTTTCCTGTCGACCTTGTTCGATGGATGTTGGCACTGACTTAGGAACAGAGGGCCCACTTGACTCAGGTACATCAGGTGGAGGCAAATTTGCTCCAGGGGATTCTGCGTTACTGCGACTGGACTGAGGGGTAACAGGCGAATCAAACTGATCAGTAATAGGTGGTTCTCCAGTGCTCAGCAGGTCACGGTGGTTACGACGGTAAACAGCATCACCAGTCTCTACCAGGTAACTGCGGGGACCAGCAAAACCCACGCACTCGGCAGGTGACCAAACTTTCTCACCCGGAAGCCTCACACGCACAGTCTCGCCAAGGTTGATGGGCTTTAAAGGCTTCACATGCCGATCGTAATAATTCTTTTGGCGCCATTTCCTTCCGGCCAACGCACGCAAATCACCACGTAGTGGATAACTTGGTCTTAAAAGAGACTCCGACATTGGCAGAAGTGTACGACATCGACGACCCATCAGGCGCTGCGCAGGACTGATATCCATTCCCTCAGAAGGTGTATTTCGCCAGTCAAGTAGAGCTTGAAATTCTGATGACACACCGGTTTCTTTGCATTTCTCAAACAGACGTTTCACTGTCCGCACAGCGTTCTCAGCCTTGCCATTTGACTGAGGGTAGCGAGGCGATGTAGTGACATGATTGAAAGACCAACTCTTCGCGAACACTTGAAACTCGTTAGAAGAGAACTGCGGCCCATTATCTGTCTCCAGGATCTCAGGAATCCCGAGTCTTCAACTCGCGAACAACAGCTTGCGTTGTGGTAGAGGAAAGACGCGCAACTTCGATGTAGTTGCTAAAGTAATCATAAACAACCAAAAGGGTACGCCCATGGAGTTCACACAGGTCAGCGGCTAACTTGGCCCATGGTCTTGCAACTACTTCATGTTGAAGGAGCGGTTCCTTAGTTTGGGACGTACGATGAGCCAAACAGACGTCGCACTTGGAAACATAATCTTTGACATCAGACGCCATCATAGGCCAAAAGAGGCATTCTCGAACCCGCCGCAAACAACCTTCGATACCAATATGGGTCGCATGAGCCACGGACATTAGTTCCTTGCGCATACAGGCTGGAACAACCAAACGCGTGCCCTTGAAAATTAAGTTACCTTGAACAACCAGCTCATCACGCAGATCAAAATAGGGTCGAAGACACATAAGAACGTCGGACTTTCTCTCAGGCCAACCACATTGAATGACAGTGCGCAACTGCTTCAGAACTGGATCATCAGCCGAAACATGGGTTAACTGTTGCCAACGCTCGTCACTTACAGGTAAGTTAGCTCTGTGGTCAACCTCTTCCAGCTCCCGAACAAAAATACAGGAATGGACTTCAGGCAAATAGGCACGGCTTAAAGTGTCCGCCACCAACATCTTCTCTCCTTTCAGGTAAGTGACATCCAGACTGTACTTTTGCAACCTGAGTAGCATCCTCTGTAGACGCTTAGGGGCTGTACAAAGTTCTTTCCGGAAAATGGACTCGAGGGGCTTGTGATCTGTCTGCACTCGAACACAATCACGGCCATAAATGTACGCATCAAACTTCTCACATGCGAAGACAATCGCCAACAACTCCTTCGCTATCTGTGCGTACTTTACTTCCGTGTCAGTCAACGCGCGCGATGCATATGCCACAGGCTGCCCACCTTGTAGTAACGCCGCACCAAGGACACGCTGAGACGCGTCACATTGAATGGTAACATCTTCTTTCAGATTGTAATAACGAAGCACAGGCGTAGCGGAAACTGCTTGCTTGAGGCGCTCAAACGCACTCTGTTGTGGCTTGTCCCAGATCCACTCAGCATCTTGGCGGGTGAGGTCCCTCAGTGGCTTTGTAATATCAGACAAATGCGGCAGAAACTTACTAAGGTACTGAGACAAACCAAGGATTCGCTGCACGCCAGCTACATTTTCCGGCGGGGGCATCTCGCGAATTGCCCGAACTTTAGATGGATCTGCGCGAAGACCTTCACCGGTAGCCACATGACCAATAAAAGGAACTTCTTTCATTCTAAGCTGCAACTTGTCGCTGTTCAAATAAACTCCCCGCTCATCACATCTCAGAAGAAACGATAGAAGATTCCTGTCATGGTCCTTAATTGCAGACTGCAACGATTCACCATAACCGACAACAACAAAATCATCCGCGATGACCTCAACACCCCTCAACCCTTCAATCAACTCATGCATTTTACGCTGAACGTTAACACTTCAGGTGCATATCTTATCCCGAACGGCATCCTTTTCCAGCGGTACCTCCCAAACGGTGTATTAAACGTAGTACAAAACGAAGACTCCTCATCAAGAACAACGTGCCAGAACCCGTTTGAGACATCAAGCGACGTGAAAACTTTAGCTCCGTGAAGACGGGAAGCTACTTCTTCAATCGTAGGCATAGGATAGTTTTCCATCTGCAAAGCACGATTAAGATCCATCGGATCCAAACATATGCGTAATTTGCCATTCTTCTTTGGTACGATAACCATCGAGCTGATCCAAGGGGTGGGCGTTGTCACTCGAGCAATAATTTCACGCTTCTCTAAATCTTCCAGGGTCTCTCTAAGACGTTCGCGGATCGCAACTGGAACTCTGCGAGGAGGATGTTGAAGTGGCCTAGCCGACTCATCCAGCACCATGTGATATTCGCCCGCTAGTGCACCCACGCCATCAGCGAAGACACGAGGAAAGCTCTTAATCAGCTGGTCAGCGGAGACCGGGGAACTGGCCGGAACATCATGTGTATAAACTTCACCACCAGACTCCTGCGGTCGGTTTAACTGGTCGTTGTCTAGATACTGGATAATGTTCATTCCCAGGCATGCTTTTCTGCCAAGAATAGGTCTGACTTTCTTGCTGTCAACCAAATTGCAGTCAAGCAGGCATCTGAAAATCTCCACGCCATACACGTAAACGAAATCTCCCGAGGATTGGAATTGAAGTACCACCATACGAAATGATCGCCGTATTGACAGGGGTCACATTGCACAAATCAACATTCTTAGTGGCTTTCTTGTATAGATGCAAAGGAACAGCATTGCACTGAGCTCCGGTATCGGGCTGAAAACGAAGATAATTTCCAGATTCCAACCTCAGCGTTACCAGTTGAGAATCATCCAACGTTACAGCCGAAATTTCTTCCACTCCAAAAACTTCGTCCGAAAACTCATCTTCGAAAAATACACAGGATGCGTGCGAGTCGTGGGCTTAGGCGCGTGTCCAAAACATACGTTCGCGAAATGATTTTTTCTTGCCACACTTATTGCAGCTCCTTCCAAAAGCTGGACAGTTCTCACGCTTCGCTAAGTCATGTTCACGTCCGCAAAATTCACAACTATTTCCTCGCGTGTTAGCATTTCTCGAGCCACGACCGCGCCCACGTTTCCCTCTTTTAGGCCTTTTAGACACAGCATTCACGTTTCCGGCATCCGCAACGCTTAAACCGGCATCGCTGACAACCCTCATCTGCTGTACCATGGTCTCGTGAGAACGACAAATCTCATCAGTTTTCTCCAACGACAAATTTTCGGAAGAAGCCTCTCACGAACCTTTGAATCGCGAATTCCAAACACGAGCTTGTCACGTAAAATCTGATTGGGCGTAATCAATTCGAACTCGCACCTTTCCGCTAACTGTCGAAGAGCTGTCCGATAGTGATCGTAAGACTCTCCCGATTCTTGCATTCTAGAATAAAACTTATATCTTTCAAAAGGCACATTTTTAAGTGGCTGACAGTACGCTGCAAACTTTTGTAGCACAGGCTGAATCTTGTTTTGGTCGGTGTCGCTCGCCCAATCCGTAAACGTAGCGAAAACTTTCCGCGCTTCAGCTCCGACTACGGTAAGCAATGTTGCAACTTGTACGGCTTCGGGTTCCTGGTGCAACTTCATGGCAATCGAGTAATTCTTCCAAGCTTGCTCAAACTTCTTCCACTTTTCTGCTGCGTTCTAGTCATGAATTTCAAGCTGTGGAGGCGGCGGCAAAGCAAACAAAGCACCTCTATTCGCCGTATCTGCAGGCAACGCACCGGCCCCTTCGCCTCCTGGCATCGCAAGTAAAAAGTAAAAACACGTAGGTTCGCTACAATATTCCTGACACCATGAGACACTTGTGTAAGACAGCCATACGAGGGAAACTAAGCTCTCTCTAAAAGACAACAAGTAACTTAAATATCCTGCTTATTAAATATTCGCGTCGACACATTACGTAAGCCTAATCTTAATAACAAATTAAATACAACAATGCGCGCTTGGCACTCGTCACAGAAACATCTAGCAACAAAGGTACTTAGAGGCTCGATTCAGACGCCGCACTTCCACAGAAGCAGAATCAAGACGCAGAATCAATTCGAAACGGCTGTGGACCAGCGTTAATACAGACACTGAACTACAAATTTTAGCTGAACTAACTGCATAATTTTGAAAAAAATTTGATATCTTCGTACTACATTTTGAAGCTTTAGTTCGGTTGGGTAAAGATTGCGTCTGATCAAATAAGCCGTGCTAAATTAATATGGGTGGGCCCAAAATCAAATTTGATCCGGTGTATATGAAGTACGGCGTCAACCGAGCATAAGACGTCAACAATTGTTTATGATTGTGCTTAACAGTAACTAAATATAAAAGTGTTCAGAACAGCTTAAACTGTTATAAACAAAGCAAAATTTTAGCGAAAACTATGCGTTTTTTGCCCATTGCTCCACTGTGTCTATTCATAATGAAACTAATCTCGTCCCCTTCTGTCTTTTTGGTCAGCGGGCAACGCGTTGCCCGCTGACAAAAAAGAAAAAAGACTCTATTTTTCAGTGACTTTTCAATCTTTTGTGCTACGTCATTTGCATGGTGATTGAACCCGTCCACAGCACCAAGAAACTTCCCTAAAATTGCACCCGCTCCGCTCGAGAACAATAATTCTCGAAAAACATTTGCAGCTCCCATTTCCCCTCTCATCTACAAACATGACACCAAAAACACAGAAAAATAAAGCACCAAGTGAAACTTGTCAGATTTTCATCGTAGAATAAGCGTACTTCTGCAATAAAAATGTTTATAAAAGTAAGTGTTTTTGTAAAAGCATGATCAGTACTCACCGCACTCATCAGTGGAAATTGGCAAATCTCCCTGCACGACAGTGACTTTTACTGGATAAACACTCTTTCCTAACACTTTACCACCGGCCAAAAGGTTCACCTGATGAAGCAAAGAATAGTTTCGAAGTTTCACTTCATAAATGAAAGTCAACATTAGCCTTTAATGATAGCATTGCACTTTACCTCGCTTTGAAAGTGAGGGTTTTCGGAACTTGGAAATGGCCTATTCTTGTACTCACCGCAACGTCATCTCTAGCCCCTTAATTGTAAACGTATTGACGTCAAGATGAATTGGCCAATGAGATAACTGTAACTACCTTGAGATGCAATCGGTCTCCATTATCAGTTAGACCAACTTGAACATAGACTCCAGCGGAGAAGATAGAAGGCAAAGATACAGTAAATCCGGGCACTTCAATGATGTCACTTGTGTACGTGTGAGACCACGTGACACCTAGATCCAGGACATCCATGGAGGCTGTTACCGTGACAGGTTCATCACATTTGTTGACCTGTTGGGAAATAATGCCAATATTTAATTGTGATAAGCATAACGTGATTTCGTGAAAAGAGCTGCTACACCAGTCGCGGGACATAAATATTCGTCACTTTCAATATGGCGGCGTTTGTTTACATTTTACGCGCGCTAGTTTTAACACCGTTTTCAGCAAATCTAACTTTAAAATCACCTTAATATTTAGTAAGATGACCCTTCATTTTAATTACATTGTCTAGGGGATCAGGTATGGACTGGTAAAGGTTTCTTATATAATCATAGTCCAATTCGATGTTCCGCCACACGCTCTGGATTTCACGCAGAAGATCATTTTTGGTAGCGATATCTACCGCGGACTTTTGTAGCTCTCTCTTCATGTAGAGCCAGATATTTCCTATTATATTTAAATCTGGTGATTGTGCTGGCCATTCCATTGAGGTTACTTCGTTTTGATCTTTATAATTTTCTACAGTGTGGGCTTTGTGAACAGGCGCATTGTCATCCATGAACAAGTATTCTTTTCCTTCAAAATACCAGACAACTACTGGCCATAAGTTCTTGTCTAGGATGTCTATGTACTTGGCAGAGTTGACGCTTCGCGTCAAAGTCTCCACTGTGCCAGTCCTTCGTTACTTGCCTGACGCTCGTGATAGTCGTTCTTGGAATGTTCAACATTCTTGATAGTTCCGCTTTGGTTTGCACGGATTCCGACAGAGTAATAATTAATTCTTTCGTCTCTGTGGACAGTTCAGTACCTTTTCCACTCATGAGAGCTGAAAATAAATTCTCAGAAGCAAAACAAAAATGACTATTTATAATATGACTATTTTTTAGCACCCTAACCTTGAACTTAATGTTGAATGACTGAATAAGCGAGGTGTCAAAACACAAACAGCTCTTTTTTTTTTTTTCTTTAGGGAACTTTGCATTTTTTTTTTTCGTGCTCTTGGTCGGATGTTTGTTTGTTTCTATTTTTGCTAATTTTTCCCGCCTTTATTGACCAAACGCGCGCCCTGCATCAAGTTTTCCTGTTGACAGTGTGCACAACGGGGGTAAAAATTTCGCGCATCTTTTTTGAAAGTGACGAATACTTATGTCCCTTGACTGTAGTTGTACTCGTAATTGTCATTCGTGTTGGCTTAACGGCATTAATATGGTTACAAACGCAGAAAATTAAGCATTTCCCTGAATCTCTGGGATGAAGGAAGACGACGTCTTCAAATTTACTGAGATTAATATGGAAGGAACCTTCAGAAATGCCCGCGACCATTAGCATAGCAGTCAATACCTTTGGTAGTCTGCAAAGCAGGCGTATTTTGCTTTGCGAACGATTTGGACGTTGAAGTGACAGAGAGTTGGGGCGAGTCAAAAAAAGATTCCAAGGGAGTGGTTGATGGGTCCCTCGTCCTTGCCCGCCCCTCCTTCCATAGTTTTCCAGTTGCCCTCTAAGTCAGTCGCACTTTCGTTAAAAAAAAAAAAACGCATTCTCTGCAGGCTATACCTTTAGCTTGAATGTGATTGGCTCGTCAACGAAATTCATATTGCACTTGATCGTGCTGCAGTCGTCACTGATAGAACAGCCTTCACTCAGCTGGGGCTGGGACATACCCGAACATGGACCTCCATAGTACTCCGCAATATAGTCATTATTGCCGTCAGACCAACTATCATCTTCGTAACTGCCAGCTGAAAGCAAAAGACTTCATATCAGGAGCCTAGCGTAAGTGAAGGTGTACGCACGCGGAGAGAACAGCTGTATGCCGAAGGCGGCCCAACCTAGGGTGGGTCTAGGGGCATACTCCCCCAGAAAATTCTTAAAATTAGAGTCTCGGAAATGCAATTTCCAGGATTAATAGGCAAAAAAATACTGGAACGGTTGTTTTTCTCATCGGCGTCTGTCCGAGCCGAATTATGGAATAATAAAACTAAGGAAATACTATGTGCGTATATGGACGTTACGCTCCTGTATATTTAACAATTAATGAATGAGGCTGAGTATCTCATGATTAAATTGTGGAGATCTCGGAGGGTGTTATCCGTCGAGACCGTAGGCCGAGGCGGATAACACCCTCCGAGATCTCCATAATTCTTCATAAGATATATATACGAAAGCCGAGTTCAATAATTGTTTTATTATTCATTCAAAATAATTCCTAGTTTAAAAACATAGCTAAAACATGCTTACCTCCATCGATCCATCGATGTTAAGTTCATCTTCGATAGTGTACGTTTAGGTTTGTCCAGCTCCGCAAATATTCTCCGAATAGCAGATGTCGCCCTCCGAGTTGTCTTCTTGCTGTGTTTGCTATGTTTTTAGCCATTACTTTGCCTAGTTCCAGCTGTAGTTCTTACTCTTGAAACGAGTAAAAGTGTCGGACATTTTGTTTTCCCAACCAAAACAACTCAACCTCGTCCCCAGGTCTTCTCGGTTAACGGTTCATTAACCTGTAGAAGGCTGCACAAAATTCTTCCAAATTTGGTCATCAGTAACTGGTAATGGTATATTTTATTTAGAAAGGTTTAGAATCACGTTTCCGGACAAATAACAAACATCAGATTCAAGTTGGTGATGATTTTTTAAACGAAATGACCAGCCATAAAAAGCTGTGTAAATATGTAATTATTGTGGATGAACCCGACATAAAACTGCTTATTTTTGTGTAGATATCGTAAACAGTAAACGACAAAAGTAAAGGCAAAACTTGGTCACGTGGTTCAAATTGACGTTTGCCTTAAACGTGTTTCTAAATCGTTCTTTGTTTATTATGCTGTTTAAGTTACAGTCTCAGTCAAAGTTGTTGAGACACTTTGCTTTCTTCTTGCCCTCCCAATGTTGTGTTCAGGATTTGGTGAGTTAACTGCCTTAAACAACATTGGAAGGACGAGGAGATGGACCAAAAGTTGAAAAAACAGCCTTGGGTGGAAGTGTCCCAACTATTTTTGTCTGAGACTGTGGCTCTAGATACGAGTCAAGACTGACAACGACAGGTGAAATTACCGCGTCGTTGGGTACTCCTGCTCAATGACAATGAATGACACTGACAACTCTACTGAGACAGCTAGCCTTCATGATGATATAAACTGACCCGTGTCGGCGCAAGTTGGAAACACTATTTCCTTTTCTGATAGCAAAACTTCATATAAAGATTATTATGGACGACAAGAAAATAACGATAATATATTTTTTATTTATGAATGAACAAGAGGGTTTAAACACCGACGAATTTCGAGTTTCTGTGACGTCTGTTGAGGAGTTTTGAAAACTTGGCATCATTATTCATTTTGATGAATTTTAATAAGGTTTTCAGCGGAATGTAAAGAAATTAGGTTTAACAAAAGGATCAAACGAAGCCAAAATTTTTCATATATCTTCTTTTTCTTCTTCTTTTTATCTTGCTTTAAAGCGATATTCACTCGTGTTAAAACACGAAAAATGTGTAAACTGGCTTTATTCAGGTAGCTTAAAAATCAATTGAGTATAATTAATCACGCTAACTAATTCGATCGATTACATAATCGCCCCCCAAAAAGGAAGATTCCGAGAGTGCCGCGTCATAAATAATGGAATTTGATATGAATATTGAAAAAAATTAAGGAGCATTGAATACTCAAGACTGGCAGGGGCAGCTTATACGTACCAAGGGCCAAGGTACAAGGCAAAAAGGTGTCGAACCCTGGTAAATCAGCCTAGTGGGCAAATTTTGTCGAATAAACTACCAAAGATTAAGAAGAAAGGCTGCATGGCATTCTTCTAGCTGCAGTCAGTCTTGCTTCTTGATTTCATATTTATTCCCAATAAAAGAGCCAGCTTAGCTTTGAGAAAAAAATGATACCTTACCGAAAACGGTCAAAATAATTTTTTTTTTTGTCCAAAAACTATTAAAACTAAAACGCAAAATGCAATATTTCATTTGCTTTCATATCAAGATCAAAACAAGTTATTTCTCTAGATAGTTCTCTTGAATTTTTGGTGACCAAAGACAGCGTTGTATATTAGCAGTGCGGTAATCTATAAGCAATCCGCAATCTATTTAAGTTCAAAGACTTTTGGAAGTTTCCGAGCCGGTGAACAAAGAGAAATTGCTTTGAACAAGTATGTGAGATGTACAGCAAGATCCCGTGGAAACTCCAATAGCCCACTGTGACGTTCGACATTAAAATCGGCTAACATGACTCCGAGGCTTTCATTTCATCTTTCTATGTCTGGTTTGGTTTTCTCTGTGCTCAAGTCTCTTCTAGGAATTTCGAGACAATAGAGACAAGAAAAATTTGCAATTTTGTCCCGAACCTCGGAGTCATGTCAGAATTTTAACTATCGAATGTGAGCAGTTATGTCTACAAATCCAAATTTTATCTCTAGAAATGTCGAAATTTATTCTAAAATTTCCGATTTATCCCAATTTTTTAAATAATCACATAATTTTCATAAAATGTGGGATTCTTGTGACCCTGGTGAATTGCATGCAAACACCTTCAAACTGCTGCTAACAAGGCGCGAACATAATTTACGGGCTAAGCCACTGACCAGTAGTATTTGAATGGCAAGAGCCCGACTGCCCGAAACAGTGTAAGAAGCTTCTTGGAACCACCCAAATTTGTTTTTATGCTATCGGCTGTTTTTTGTTAAACATTATCGTTTAAACCTTTTTGAATTTTCTAAAAATTGTAACATTTTCTAAAAATCCCATAGGACTCTTAAAAAAAATCCTAAAAAAAGCCGGATTTTTGTAACTAGGCCTGTTTCGTTTATAAACTCGTGATTACAAACATTGATTTAGTTAAAGATTAAGGACATTGATTGACATTTCGAGATTACTAGACTTTATGCTGTTTCACTCATTGTCGGGTTTCAATCAGAAGTATTTTGCTAACCGGTATTGCTCACCAGTACAAGAGATTCAAGCTAACCAGTTTAAGGCTAACCCGTTTTAAGCTACGACCCGCCACAGAAGTGAGTAAAGCATGATTGTGAATTTAGAGTTTCTAATTGAGGTATTTTCAGCGAATCACTGTTCTAGAGATTATAAGTAAGCTGCGTAACGACGAATTGTATTGCTCTGTTTCAGATCGAATAATATAATTGCTTCAATTGCTACAAATGTTAGTGTCAATAAACATCAAGTGATTGATTATACGATATGTGGTGGACGTTGGAATACCCAATGTGTATGATTACGTAAAACAAGGCCTATCCCCCGTGATCCCATTCTCGTTTTTGCGCTTGTCACCCAGGCTACTCAAAAGTCGGACATAATTTGGCGGTCGAAATTCGGAAGTCGGAACTCAGAAATCGGTTTAAGTAGGAATTCGGAGCTCAAAGCTCGGAAGTCGGAAATCAGGCTCAGTCAGAAATACACTCCCATTCTCTTTTCGCTTTTCCTATACACTTCGCAACTCGCCTCACTGTTATTTGATAAAATATTGATTAGTCACTATTAATTTTACAAAGTTGGAAGTCGAAATTGGCTATTCTCGGCCACGGTCAGTCCTGCCACGGTACAGACGTCACGGACTCGCGATTGGAATATATTTTACGACAGTTCGTTCTATGAGGAGTAACAGTGGTTACGCAATAAAGCCAAAAAACCAGTAAAACGACGAACAGACACCAAAACGCAGTGGAATACATATCGGGTAAGTCTTTTTTATTCATTTCATTTAAGAAAAAGTAAGGCTTAACATTATTTAGCGTTCGCAGATCTCAGTAATATATTTCTCATACAAAGTCTCTGATATTTTCAACGGTCGCCTGTAACGCGACACCGGCGCGTCACCTCATGGCATGTAAATTACATTACACCCTTCCCTCGCAACGTGAGTTTGGGCCGCCTGTGGACGTTAATTTCGGGATTCGGCTTAGTGTTCGCTTAATTGGGGGTCCGCTTAATAGACGGTTTCACTGTAATAAGTGATGAAAGGATGTGCGATTCAAGCCTGGATTGCTCATCTCATCTCCCGCAGGGCTGCACCATACTTCTCGACGATAAGACCATGGCGATTGAAGAATTTATTAACTGATTTCTGAAGTAAATTGGTTTCAAAGCCTTGTTGCCTGAGACGTTAGTGAAAGTCTGCGGAGTCTATTTATGAAGTCAACTTTGGACGTGCAAATTCTAGCATATCTCACTAGTTGAGATATATAACACCGTAAGCCGCTGTCCGAGTCAATTTTTTAAGCAAAGACCAGCTTACAAAAAAGAAGGACCGGATCCTAATAAAGGATCTAATCAGCAGTAAGTGAAAATATAGGACAAAAAAAGCAAGGCTAAAATCAGCCTTGCCTTTTTGTCCATATGAGGAAAGTTGACAGTCCGGAATGTAAAGTCATCTCTCTTATCTGAGATGCTGATACGAAATGTATTTATGTTGCCAGTCTTGATATTCGTGTCGAGATAACGCACTTCAGTAGATGATGTGGAAGTGTCCAATTCCAACGGGTAAATTGCGCTGATGTAATTTCCAAAGTCCACATTGTTATTACCGAATAAATCGTCGATTTTTAGTACAAAAAAGTGTTGCTGAATCGAACTGGATGGATTTTGTAATGTCCTGATTTCATTATTTTGACAATGAAATTGTACTCGAAGGTATGAAGGAAAAGATCAGCCAACAAACAACAAAGGTGCACTGTTGGTGCCCATTGGTATTCCAATAACCTCCGGAAAACAGAGCTACCAAAATGAACGTAAATGTTGTCGATAAGAAAGACAATAGCGAGGCAAAGCTCACTACAGGAGAAGTACGTGTACCTCGCTGACATTCGTCCAGAAGGTGCGAAAATTATTGGTAGCCATGAAGCTTTTTCCTTTAGTTGACTCTTTCCAAAACATCATGTAGTTGCTTTTTTAGTTGGGCGTGTGGAAGGCTAGTATAAAGAGTAGAAAAGTCCCAAGTACTCACATAATTTAGGGAAAGCTGTTTTTCCTCCAGTGCACGGATAACGTCCAACGAATTATTGATGATTAACTCCTGTCCTTTCCCGAATCGCCTTGCAGTAAGCGGTGCAGTGGCTGCGGTCGACTAGTTTAAGACACTCAGAAATTAATTTAGAGAGCCTAGTTGTAGTGCATGAACTTGAAACTGCATTAAATCGTGCCTTGTATGGTGTCTTGTGAAGTTTAGGAATCCAATATATCTGTGGTAAGTCTCTCTCCTTCTGTTGTAGTTTGATGTCAAATATACATCCTCCAATGTTGTGGCGTGGGTCTGTATTATTTCATCCACTGTACGATCCTCTAATCCTGAGTTACATATGTAGAATTACGATTCGTACCCGAATTTATGCCAAGCTCTTCCGTTAGAGTATGTATGTTACAGTAATAATACTTGTGAACAAAAACATTCACATATTTATTGATTAACAAAACACACAATATACTGTAAAAATATTCATGTTCTTGTCCCTGTTTTTCTCATGCTGTTACTATGCTCATTTTTCACATTGAAAGAATTATTTCAAGTGAAAAATGGTTTAACTACGTCGTTACTTTTTTTTTTGAAATCGCAGAAAATTTGGGTTGGTCGGACGACGCTAAAGGGAGGAAAAAAAGAGGATTGCCTTATGCGATATAGTCATCTTGCATGAGTTTAAGAAGAAAATCAGAGGGAACGAATTAAAAGGCGACGTAACTTTTACTCTTGCGCACTGGCTCCCTCAATTCTTACGTTGATTAGAAATTCGTGGGAATATCTTATATTAAAATGTAATTTTACAAAAATCGCGAAATTTAATACTCGCAAAATTAAGTGAGAATAAGGTATATGGAGTTATTGTTAAGGTCTCGAGTGACAACTCCGCCCGTCTGCATGCACTTTACTAGCTTGGAGAATCAGATAAAACGAGATAACAAAGTCTTTCCATGACTTATTTTTGTATGTGTGTTTCAAAGCCTTTTTTTTAGGGAAAGGTAGTAGTTATTCGTCTTGGCAGAAAGAATCTCAACAAACTTTATTGTTTGTCTCACGTTTTAGTGATCATGCCCATGCATTTAAAAAAAAAGGGGATTAACGTTTTGCTCAAAGAGTCACATTTTCATGGGACAGACATGCTGCTTTTTTAGTAATAACCTCAAGGTCTTCGGACAGGAAATCTCCAAGTTGTGGCTACCAAAATGAAACCACTTAAGTGATATTCTTTAATCTAGCACACGTTTGCCTTTCATACCCATACCTTCCTCAAAAGATGGTTAAGGTTTTAACCACAAATGATTTTAAGCCCAGTTTTGATCACCTTTCTTTTGGTTACTTTATGTTAAAAGACAGTAGATAAGAACAATAACCCTTCTGTAAGAAGTTAATTCAATTTGTCTGAGTGAGTAAAACAACAATCATTTTTATTTTTAATCGTGGCCTTAGCGCTAATCGGTCGCCCCAGGCCAACCATCAATTGTTTCGTCCGTCAGACAACCCTTATATTTGCCAAAAAAAACAATTACCTCGGTGAGGAGAACGTCTGGATTTTGAAGGTCGTGCAGCCTGAAGATTAGGTGGATAGCCGGCTCAAATAGAAGCAAAATATCGTAAAATCGTTGCTGATTATAGCTGTCCAAGAGAGGAACCTACTTTAAGCCGTTTTTTTCGAAGTATTTTTTCCTATAAAAAAGTACATGAGCAACTTCAATCTTTAAACAGAAACCTCCATGCTGGCTGAGTGTCTGGAGAAATGAAAAATGAGAGAAATGAAAGCTCGGTAAAGATAGTAACTGGTTTCTATTTTTGTGTTTGTTTTTTGTTTGTTTTTTCAGTTATGAGGCGCTGACTAGTTTACAAAAATCTACCTTCATGGCTAGAAAGGGTGCCCTATCCTAATATGGGAATGATACGTCTCTGAAACGAAAAACATTTACAGACGTTTCGGCACGATGAAGGTACAAATGTGCCCCACCCCTACCCCTACCATACCAAAGACTGTAAAATTTTATGCCTTTGAGGACTGACCATATCTTCACATCCACCTACCTCTTACAAAATTGCCACTGGCAACCTTACTGATTTCCAAAATTCACTACATTATCTCTTACCAACCATGGCAAAATTTGAAAAAACTGTGGAAAGGTTCTCATGTGCTGTATATTTCTCCTTTTATTTTACCAGCATGTAAAGAAGAGCTAAATTTATATCATTTGAGGGCCGTTTATTGCGATCTTAGAAACTTGTTATTTGATTAAGAATTGAACTGCCACAAAAATATTCATCCCAAGGACGCTGAAAATAATTTAAAAACTGGGACTGATCAATACACTGTAGAAACCGTTCCCTGAAACGTGAAATATTTCTCGCGCTAAATTTGATCCTATACTGAAATATTATATTGTTGCCGCGGTTCGTCAATAATCCTTTTCACGTCAAGGCACGCAAGATCATATGGTAATCAGCATTTGGGGGTGTATCTATGAATCTTTGCTTAAGGGGGTCCAACTAAACATGTTTTTATTCCTAAAGAGAAGCCAGTAGATTGTCTTTGATCAGGATAGATCCAACATATCGCCTCTTTGAATACTTGCCATTTTTCCGCGTCGTTACAATACGTTTCTACTTCGTAGACCCATTCTGTCATGATACGAGCAGTACATGTGACGTACTACTCGTAAAGACCCGAGCTTGTAAGCAATCCTCCCTTTTATTTCTGCTCCATAGCCGTTCTTTGTGAAGTCACGCAAGCCCCTCCGACAGAACTGCTGTAAAGCAGACCATCCTCCCTCAAACTGATCAAATCTCAGCTGAAAGGACCTGAAAGGCAAAGTGAAAGGTAAGTTTTATTCAGTTGAGTTACGAGATCAAAACTGAAAGCGACACCTCAAGGCTTATCTCGAAAGTTATTTCAACTTTACTTTCTGCCTTATGGCAATTAGCAAAGTTGCTCAGTCGGTTCCTTGAAAAATTCTCGGTTCTAACGGGTATATGAAATCTACCGACCCCTGAGATCACCCCTCCGACACGCCCCCACCCCCCCTTCCCAGGATTAGACTTTTGAGTTTAATTGGGCTAAGTAGATTATATCTGAACATGTATTTTTTTTTTCTTTATTTTATAACACCATATAATTTAAATTCCGAAAAACTAGTTCTTAATTTAATTAAGCTTTTCCTCCATTTTTGGGTCACAAATCCCTTCATTTTATAGCAAGAATTCCTAACTATTTATAGGTACTACTGTTTTTACAGGACGACCTTTGTGTTTAGCGAAGTAGCTGTGGTCATGGTAGTACAAGTGAAAGAAATTAACATCAAGACGTCTCCAGAATTTGGTTATAATTTTTCCATAGAAGAAAAATGTTTTTCTTCAATTTCCTACAGTGGAATGACCTAAACAAGTGTGATGGTGGTGTCAAAGAAAGTCAATCTGTATGCGACCTCTGGTGACAAACATATGATACACATGCGCTGCCTCGCCCTTCCATGCAAGCGCATATAACATAAACTGATATCAAGTCCACCTCATTAATTTTTAGGCTGCATCCATTGGAAAGCTTGTCTCTTACTGGTGACGTCTCAACGATGAGCAGCTCTGTATGCTTTGTCATATTCCTGGTTTTTGTTTCTGTGTTTGCCTCGACTACCAACGGTGAGTTAAAACATTTTTAACAAACGGCAAATAGGCTACTTTTTAAGGCCTTAGAACTATAACTACTTTAAATATTTGTAAAAATAATTTTCAAACGCTCGGTAACTGAACTACGGCATCCATTCTCCGAATTTAACTCAAACTTTCATCACGCAAACTTCAACTGTCATCCTTGACTCACATTGGCCCACTGCAAGCTTTAAACTTTTTTTTAAGAACGCATGGTTTTAAGGCCAAGCCGGCTGAACCGAGACTACGAATGCTTTTTTTTTTAATCTCGCGTCTATTCTTACCTTTTTCTTGGTTTGTGCACGAAATATCCTTAACTTCCCGTTAAGCTGAAAAGTATTGAATTTCAGAAAACCGATATGAGCGTGACCTGAGAAAAGCTTATTTTAAAATATATATGTATATATATTTGAGCCGTATTCAAATTCTGCAAATTCTTTTAACAGTGGCGGTTTATCATGGCTCGATGTAAAAACAATTGTAACCTTATTCGAGGAAGAGGGTACTATTTGTATTTGTATTTGTATTTATTTATTTGCCACACGATTACAATAATTACAAAAAAATACCAAAGAAAATGTAGGAAGAAATGGCGAGGAGGCCTAAAGGAAACTTTAAAGCTTATGTTAATTAGGCCTCCAAAATTACGGCGACGGATACAAAATAATATCAGGTAGAAAATTAAACTAATCAATATTACGGAAGTTTACAAATAATGTTGAATATTAAAAGGCTTTTTCGTAAGTTTTCTGTTGGAGTATACTAATAATTATTACAAATAAATGCCTTAAGTGCTCTTTTAAAGGAAAAAGGTGAGGAAGCGTTGATGATATTGGTGTTTAAGGTGTTGTAAAATTTAGGTCCTTGATAAAAAACGGAAAATTGTTTGGTTCGAGTACGACAGAAAGGCAGACGAAATTTACACGAGTTTCTTGTATTATACGAATGAATTTGACTTTGTAAGGTAAATTTACAATGAAATCTTAAAGGTAGAGTATGGTTTTCATAGGAATACATGAATAAGCCTAGTTGTATTAAGTATATATCATGAAATTTTAAGATACCAAGATTTTGAAAGAATGGATCAGTATGTGCATCGAAAGTGGTTTTAGCTACAGTTCTGATTACTCGTTTCTGTAAAATCTCAAGACGAATATCGTCGGTACGATTGTTTTTTGGCCCAAAAAATGTGACTAGATACAGTCAAGTAAATTCAGCGACAACCAGTACTGCTGACAGCTGATACTAGATGTATCTCCCTTCACCTAACAAATTTATACGGCTAGAAACCATAACGCTACAATATGCTTTCAAAAAAGGCGGGAATCTTTTTTAATTTTGTCCTCCAGAAGCCCGCCACAGTAAACATTGCATCACAACTGGGAACTGCTATCCAAAAAAAGAGCTGCTTCATTTTTCCTAAAAGGGAATATAAACTAATTTTCTTTCTTTTCATGCATTTTTGTAGTGGTTTAACTTGACGCTTTCTAAAAGGTACGCTCAGATGGTAGACTGTTTACAGTCCCCTATATTTTTCGTAATATCGTCGAGATCGAGCGCCGCGTTTCAGTTCGAGCAGCCATCTTGAGCACCGGGGTTATATTTCTCTTCCGCCCTTTAAACCTGGCCCAACTAGATTATCAGCTGCTATATGTGGGCGAGTAATTGTTTTTTCCTAAACAATTTTGAAGTTGGTAATAAAGTTTGATTCTGTAAGTGCACTTGTTGTGTATTTAGCTGGAGAAAATTACTTATGAAACTAGTGAAAATCGTCCGGGCGTTCCACTTAAATATTTGCAGGAACAATTAATTATCCAACGCAGAATTAACTTTGTTTGATTGCAGTTTTGTTCTTGATTTACAGTATTTATTTCTTACAGAGTGTGCCAGCTTTATCATTTAATTCGCTCGGTCGGCATTAGACCATTTCTGGATAACGTACGACTGTACTGGTTTATGATAAAAAACATGATATTCCACACTCCACCTTGTTTGTTGCTTAGTACCAACACTACATGCGTTCTGTTTCAATGTAATTTTTAAAATGATTTATGTACTTTCAAAAACTGTCAGCAAGTGTTTTGTGCCTGTATGACCGACGAATCTTGGTCTTTTTTTAGCTATAATAAGGAAAGCTCTGTTTACTTAATTATACTGAAGCAAAGTAGATAGCAAAGTATAAAGAGAACCCAAAAGATAGAACATTTTACATGTAAGTGAAGTCGAGACAACGTCACTCAGAAAATGAGCATTTTAAAAGACTCGAAATGTTTCGTACCATGCGTATGACTTGCACGCAAAGAGCACGTGCGCACACATGCGTGTAGCGCCTCCACGAACAGAGATCAGCAGCACTCAAGCATAAACAGGGGAAAAAACATTCCTTTAAGGATATTTTATAATGATACGGTTTTTTGGAACAAGTCTGCTTACAGAAATGAAAGCAACCATTATACTGATAACTTAATATCAATTAAGATGCCGATGATAATCTACGCCCTTTTCGTGCAAAATACCACCAAAGGGAGTGAATGGGGTTAACCGACTAGCGACAAAAGGGTGAAAAATATTACAGACTACCGACAAAACGGGAAAAAAGTTACCGACTACCGACAGGAAGAATATTAACCCCCAGCGACTCCTGTCATGGATCGACATTATCTTACCATCTTACCACCGACTCAGTATAAATGAAAAGACTAAGGTGAAAAACCTAGCATTTCTTGTTTCGATGGACGTCACAAGTCTTTTAACAAATATACCACATAACGAGGCATTGAAATAGTTTGCAGAGCGTATGAAAATTTAAAAAAGCAACCCACCTATTTCTGACACATTACCTGCCAGAAATGCTTAGATTAATCCTCAAAGAAAATTCTTTCCAGTTGAATGAAACGCTCTACCTACAAACTCACGGTACCGCGATGGGCACAAACTAAGACAGCAGTTTCCTTTGGAAACTATAAAATAAGCAAAACCGTCTTTAAAGCAGTTGTTTGGATACGCTACATGGATGACATTTTTTCGCTGGGGGACATAAGTAATCCAGAACAAGTAAACTTACCTTGCCCTACTATATATTAAATTCACCACCGAAATTCACTTAGACATTGTTTTTAGACACAGTTGTATACAAAGGCACAAGATTCAACGAAAAAGCTATCCTTGATGTAAAGACACATTTTAAACAAACAGAAACCTTCCAGCACACTCATTTCGCCCCTTGTCACCCACTGCCGGGTTTGACAAAGGAGAACCTTTAATAGCCGTAAACAACGTTTGAGGAAAGTATTTCAAATTTCAAAAAAACACCTGACGGAAGGAGGCTACCAACACAATTTGAAAGAAAAATTGCTATCAGAAATAAATAAAACTCACAGAAACTGGAAGTTCGCCCTCCTAAAACAAAACCGCAAGGAAGAAAAAGAAATGTTTTCTTTTGTGACACAATACCAGCCCTTAGTGTCTACTATAAAAACGTGGTAAAAACGTGCAAGGGGTGACAGGCCGCACATCTTCACCGGCGTGAAACTTTTGAAAATCCTTTGCATATTACTCCAGTGAGGAGAACTCTTTCAGGGATTTTACACGTTAAAATTTGAATGGTGATATAGCTTAGCGGACCAAGATACGGCTCGGTACAGTTTATGTTCAGCGGGGGAAAAATGTGTTAGCTGAGCAGCACCTGAATGCACAACAGACAATTTATTCAGTTCGCGCGTATGCCTGTTGAATTTGTAGCCTGTTTATGAGATATGCATGTCTACTCAAAAATATAATAATTTTCCTTAGCTGCTGTAATCTTAGGGTATCTGCTTTTAATATCTCCGTACAGTTTAGGTTTACGCGATCTCAGAGAACAATGCTCAGCTGTACACAGCAACGTATTCTTTAAATATATCCAGATCTGACACTGGTTTTGGGTATTTATCACGTCTCTAGTGGAAGCATGATTTAAATACGTTATGATGCTGTTTCCCTTGAATGTCATTTAAAACTCAATCGCTTTGTAAATGTGACTTGTAGTAATTTAATATCAGAGGAGATTATTTTAAAGCTCGATATTTTTTAATTCCATGGAAAATTATCATAATTCTGAGCGGACATATCTTATAAACGGGGCAACAAATTCAACGACAGGAATACGCGAGAACTGAATAGATTGTCTGTTGTGCATTAAAGGTTCTGCTCAACTTACACATTTTTCCACTGCTGAACATAAACTGTACCGCGCCGTATCTTGGTCCGCTACATAGAAGCCATATCATCGTTCAAATTTTAAAGTTTAAAATCCCTGAAAGAGTTCTCCTCACTGAGGCAATAAAGGATGTTAGTACGAGAACGACCTCAAGCCGTACTCGTACTCGAAGTCGTTTTCTCAGCTTTCTATGTTAGCAATGACACCGAGTTCGAGTTTATAGAAAATATTTGAGTCGAGGTAGCGCTTCCACAACAATTTCGAAAACAAAGAATGACTCTAAAAAACGTTCAAGACTGCTTGTTACTCAGTTACATATTGGAAGGTTTTTTGGACGAAGAAGAATTTTGTGCTTTATATGATGTAAACAGCACAGATTTTCATGTATTTGAGCATGGAAAGTATCGAAGATTCGACCTGAATCTTCGGTCTTAAAACACGCTAAAACCCATCAAATTCAACACAACAACTACACTGGATAAAGAAGTAAGTATTCTTTATTGATATCTTTGACTGTTGGGATATTTTCGACCAAATAATGGCAATTTTCGGGGTTATTTCGTGAGCCTGTGAGGCCTGTGGAGAGACATGAAACTTTTCCGGGTAAATGCAGATTTACTCTGTGTAGGAAATATCGCGTTCGGTTGCTTTTCCTCGACTTCAAAATCATTTTTTTACATAACACATAATATAAGGAATGTTCAAGATGATAAAGAGAGGCTAGAAACGAAAAGAAACTGCATTAAACGATCGGAATTTACCTTTGAAAACCAGCTCTTCCCAGTCGTTCTGCCCACTTCGAGTTTTTGGTGAGAACTCGTCGTAGTGCAACTTGACAGGACTACTTGAAGGCGTGGAGATGCGCAGAACGGATGCGCAGTACGCAAAATCGCTGATCTCGTTCTAGAACTCGTATTCGTTGTCGATGCTAACATCCTCTAATATGTCAGGAGCACCCAACGACTCTCTTCAATCTGTAAAACATCTGTTCGGAGAAGCAAATGTTTCCTAGAATTTTCTATTGCTTGAGGACGGCTACAAATTTCTAGATGACCTTTCCATTCATGTACAATTTTCGAAACTTATCTAATAATTAAATTCCCTTTCGATTTTCTAAAGCTTAATTTTCACTTTTCACACCCCGAGTAATGCTGTTTTTCGTAGAAAAAGAAAATCTACAATTTTAGGATTCAAAAATGTGATTGAGATAGGAATCGGAAAAATTCTCGCATTCGTAAAGCGATAAATGGCATTTCAAATTTTCGGGAAATAATACTGAAACCAATGAAATTTCAAAAATACTCAAAGTCCCCCAGGATAATCGAACAGATACAAGTTTTACAGCGCCGCTTAGAATGCATTCTAGAGATCTAAAACTACTCTGGATAGCCTAAAAAGTGTTTTCAATGTATTTGGGAGGAAATCATCGTCGGTTGCCCCTGATATCTAAAAGGTTTTCAAAGGTTTAACTTCGGGGAGGTTGGTGGGGCCTGTCACCCCTTGCTGTTCAGTTTCCCATTATTCACAGCAGTTTAAAGAAGACACCTAAAAATTGCTTTAAATTTTCATTTTTCAATCGCTACATAAAAGACTTTGTTAAGTACCCCCCTGGGGCTATGCAAAAGGGAGTAAAGTCCTCCACGCGAAAGGAGGAAACACTGACTTAAGGTATTTGACTTGCATTGTATTTTATTACACATAGCACTTGACATGTGCTTAAATCGGATACAAACAATGAGTTGGTAAATGAGAGTATGCGTTATTGACTAGCCTTGAGGTCAAGGTGACTGGATATTGGCCAAGTTATATCGTCCATCAACCAGCAAGCAAAGCGGGAGGAGGCCAGTATCCACCCATCTAGACTTTCAAAAAAGTCTTTCCTCGGATTTCATATGGCGCGGGACTTTGTAGCTCGCGGTCGGCTACGTGGCAGCTTAAGAAGTCTCGCTCCGCTCGCCAAGAGGTCGACTTGTAGCAAAAGTCTATCACCCATCATGAACAAACACGGAGGTTAATTACCCGTAGCCCATAACTGAAGATTTGGCAAATGGTAAAAAGAAGATTTCCTTGCGGAGACAAAGCGAGTAATTTACCGAGCGTATACCTGACACGGTGCGTGTCTTGCCCGCTCCGTAGCGTTGCCAGGCATATCTCAGCGGATGATGTATTGCGTGTGATTCAGTGGACGGAAATTCAGTTACAGGGTATCATTGTCATTATGCAGGGCCGGGTCACCCTTTTACAAGTCTAAAGAATGTCTGTGTGAGAGGGTAATTTCCATAGCCATTGATGTATGCGTTTTTTTGGCAGTACCGGAGTACACACTGACATTTGCTAGAATTCACTGACGAAGATTGTTTTGCTCGTGATACATGGATAGAAATAATTTCCGCCCTCTTTTTTAGCCAACGAACTGGGATGTTAAATCAACTTCTTTATCAGGTTCTTTTAGAATGCAAAGAATTTGTTAAATACCTAGGTATTCTGATAGAAGAAAACCTAAGCCGGAAACAACGCATTGATGTTGTCGCATTGAAAATTAGTAAAACCGTTAGGAATCATCGTTGGATCAAGACATCTGGTTCCTTTTCGAACTTAATCGTACGTCTACCAACCTTTGATCTATCCCTATCTTAGTTATGGCTTAAGCTCTTGAGGGCATGCAAGCCCAAAAAAGTAAGTTAAATAAACTTTTGACTTATTCTTCAAATAGGGGCTCTTCGGTTACTGCATTTTTCACCAAGTAGAAAAGATCACGTGATTCCTCTCTTTATCAAAAGCAACATCTTACCTATAAGTACTCTCTATGTTGAATCAATCCGCAGCCTCATCTATAATGTCAAGAATATAATGAAATAGCGCCAGTTAATTTAAGAAATCTCTTTGAAGACATATCAGATATACACTCTTATCAGGGGCACCCAATGATTGTCTTCTGTAAAATAACTGTTCGGAGAAGCAAAAATTGCCTAGAATTCAGTTCTATAGCTTAGGTAAGGCTAAAAATTTCTACTTTAGACCGTTCCATCCATGTGTAATTATCGAAGCAGATCTACTGAATTCCCTACGATTGTCTAGCGTTTAATTTCTCACATTTCAGTCCCCAAGTTAGTCTATTTTTCGTAGAAAAGAAAACCTAAAATTTTCGAGGAATCAGAAAAGTTTTCACTTTCTTAAAACTGAAAATTGCATCTAAAATTTTCGGGAAAATAATACTGAGGCCATTGTAATCTCGAAAAGACTCAAGTTACCCTAGGACGACCGAACAGATACAAATTTTATAGCGCCGTTTAGAATGCATTTCTAGAGATCTAAAAGTACTCTGGATAGCCTAAAGACTGTTTTTAAATTAATGCATTTACGAGGAAACCATACATCCTCGGGTGCCCATGTCGTATAGCACAAAGTCAGCTGCCGCCAGTAATTTCTACATTTAAAAACACTCAAGATTCTGAGAACTGTACAAAAGCCAATTCCATTTCAAGCTCTGGAGCCAAAGCGTGGAATGCAATACCAGCACATTTTTTAAAAAAAAGATTAAATACGGAAATTTCAAAAAACGAATGCATGAGATCAGTCTCATGCAGATCCTAAAGAACCAAGACGAATATCGGCTTGAACCGCTCACCATTCTCCAACAACTGAATTTCTTTTAGAATCTTATTTTGCTTGTAAAGCATGCCTACTTAATTTACCCTTTTTCCTGTAATTTATTGTGGTCAGTTCAGTACCTAATTAATCTTCCTTTTTCCTATAACACTCTTTTCTTTACATTATATTTCACCAATCTATACTTGATCATTTTTTTACGCAACCCGCCTCAAATAGCCTTGCTACTTGCGGGTTGTGTGTGAACTTTTTTACTTCAAGATTTTGAAATAAATTAAGTTCTTGTTGTCTCAGTGTTGTTGTCTTATTAACGCTGGCTGATCTTGATGAAGACTTCAGGGTGTAAACATGCTTACATACATAAATGAACAGAATAGGCTCCTGGGTTTGACATGACATTAATTGTAAGATCTAGTTTAAACCATAATAACTAAATCAGTAAAGTATGGTATATTTTGAAAAGCTCCAGCATTTTCCTCTGTTATTCCTGTTTTATATCTTCAGCATCTTTTGGAATATGGGAACCGTTTCCAAAAAACAAGAATTGTATAGAATATTCTTCAGTTGAAGTCACCTGTGTGGCATATGATAGCAATGATACGTCAGGAATCATACCCGATAGAATTGAATTTGTTGGATCAAAGGACGGTAGAAAATTGACGGCTGATGGCAATGTTTTCTTCACCACCAAAAGAAAAGGTAGGTTAGCAGTACGAACATCAGCTAGATAAGCCCCAAAATTAAAGAACATTACACTGATTATGGACATTTTGTTTTGCAGTATAAAAGTCGTATATCCTGCACCACTAGCTCATTCTCTCTTGCCTGCACGTATATCGCCTCATGTAATAGAATCTGGATTCTGGAATCCTGCAAATTTTTGCTGTGGAATTGGGAATCCTCGGCTTTGGAAACCGGAATACAGCTCAAGGAATCTGGAATCCAAGAATCGTAGCCTGCGTAGCAGGCCCAAGAAAGAAAGGGAGCACGAGAGGAAGACACGCGTGTCTCCTGCTCGCGCGCTCGTTCTTTCTTGCACCCACTACTTCCAAGCAGGCTACAAGAATCACGAATCCAGTACAAGGCGAGGAATTCAGAATCCCAGACTATTTTGGGTTCTCTTACACGAGGCGACGTATGTTTGAGGTTGTTTTTGGGTGTTCACACCCTTCCAGCTTACAGGAACTACGTGACTTATTATAATCATTAGGGTATAAAGTAAGTTCCTTAGCTCCATCTTGTTATACCCCCTGATGAAGTCTGTGTGATCAGACGAAACCACTAGTTGGATTTTACTAAATATAAAATCCAACTAGTGGTCTATTATCAATCCTGCGTTCTGATTGGTTGAGCTACTACTAGGCTATATGTTATAGCCCACTAGTAGCGAAAAGCGCGGGCTTTTTGGCGGCAAAAAAGGATTAAAGTCTAGCTTTAACTAGCTAAAGTTTTTTATTCTCAATATTTTTTACCAACTAGTTGGATTTTACTAAAACAATTATTCCTCTCGCCCTCATGGCCTCTGAGTCAATAGCCCATTCGGCCTTCGGCCTCATGGGCTTAATTGACTCAGAGCCCATTCGGACTCGAGGAATGATTGTTAAATATATATTTAGTAAAATCCAACTAGTGGTCTATTATCAGTGTTGTGTTCTGATTGGTTGAGGTACTACTCGGGCTATATGTTATAGCCTACTAGTAGCGAAAAGCGCTGTCTTGTTGGCGGCAAAAAAGAATTTTTTAACTAGCTAAAGTTGTTTTGTCTCGATATTTTTGACCAACTAGTTGATTTTCATTAAAACAATTATTCCTCTCGCCCTCATGGCCTCTGAGTCAATAGCCCATTCGGGCTCGAGGAATAATTGTTAAATATACTAGCGTTGCTTCATTATGCTCACTAGTGTTCATTTCAAAAATTATGATTTTTTCTTTCATATGGTGTTTGTGGTGACCCGCGTGTAAGAACATAGTGGTAACGTGCTGGCAGAAATTTGCCATTTTAATACCCAAAAATATGACAATCTGTTTAAGCCAAGCAAGATCAACCAGGTTCTTATATGTGGTAAATGTTTAAGGACCGAACCTAAGGTTATTTGCTTTTTCTCAGTAGTCAACAGCTACATCTCCTTCATTGAACCTAATTAAGGAACTACTTGCCAAAAACTACCCCAAAGAACAACACTTTTTCTCCAGACTTCAAAAAATGAAGAAATTGGAAACGATGATTATTCAAAATTTTGGAGAAATACCTTAACAAG
>JBBMOI010000003.1:35302500-35365000 GCA_038088405.1 Porites divaricata
GCCAGGTAATTCTCCAGGAAAATCGCACTTGATCAGTTCAGGGATGGATTCCATGGATTCATTGTCTGAAATTAGGAAAACGTTCCTACAGTTCGTAGATATACTTGCGAAGGGCTGGTAACACAGAACGAATTTGAAAACGCAAAGAGAAAACTCCTTAGGGTGTTCGCAAACACAGAAATACCGCTCAGGGTAAAGGCTCTGGTACCTCTTAGGTAGTGTTAGGAGTGTTCTGTAATTTTCCGACGAACACCCCCTTCACTTTTATAGGTGAGTACCCCCCCGGGGGGCGGAATCCTGCTAGCACTATTCTAAAAACGTAATCTAAAATAACTCCACCCCCCCCCCCCCCCCCCCCAGTTTCAAGCAAAATATTTCTTTTTTATTAACATTAAAGTCGTTATTCCAGTAACAACAACGCTTGAATACAAGGAGGCAGAAAGCAAAGCAGTGAAAACAGGAGAGGACGTGACACTGGAATGCCGTGCGCGAGGCTTTCCTTTAAATCTGGAGTGGAAAGTTCGCAAAAACAAGGACAAAATGGCTAAATGCTTTAGTAAGTTCTATTGAATTAACGTTTGAATAATTATTCCTTTAATTTTTTACGTAAAACATCGACTCTAGAAAGGATAAGACTAAGGTCAAAGATAGGAGCGAGATCAGGTTGCACTCCTTCCCTTTGATTACTGGCCGCTTAATAATTTGTTGGTTTTTTTTGGTTTGATTTTCGCTATGCAACGTGAAATCTTTTCATTTCAAAACATGGCGCTGATGATGACATGAAATGTGATCTAAAATACCATCCAAAATGAAAAAAAGAGAGAGCAGTTAGACTAGGCGCTATGACGCATTTGGTAAAAAGGGCAATTGCAGCTCACATTTTGTTGCCAAAATGGCATTAACTCACGCCAATGGGCCTCTCCTAGTAGCTTATTTGTTTAAATTTGTTTTCCCAATGTGGGTCATGTGACATATAGTTTAGTGAGAACTGTTTCTTTCACATTTTGTCGTATTCACGTGCATATATTATGTAAATATAATTTATGAAAAGACAAAGGGACAAATTTCCCTGCGATCTTCATTGGGAAAACAAAACATGCAAGTTAAAGAGGCCTATTATGATGTCGGGTAGTACTTCGTAGCCATAGATTACTTTTGTAAGAACCTTTTACCGAAAACTTCAGCATTCATTTTTTGTTTCTCGTAAACTTCACGTAAACTTTTCACCAACTGTTTTGACTTGATTTTTGGTAACAGATACATCAATAGGTGGCCGATTCAAGATAAGACAGGAGAAAATGTACGATCCTTATTTCTTGACAATCACCAATCTGAACACCAACGACACTGGTATCTATTACTGTTGCCTGCCATCCAACTGCTCTGCCACGGTCACTATTAAAGAACACTGTCAGCGGTTTACCCTCCTTGTTACAGGTAAGTTCTTCTAATCCTGTTAATGGCCATCATTTTGAAGTTGCTATGGGACTTGGTTGGTGCGGGGTCAAGCTTCACTATAGGACTGTTTTGGGGACCGCTTTCATTTCCTTTGTTGGTATTCCTGGGAATTCTTGGTGGGGGCTGTGCGTCCCGGTTCTCCAAATCCTGACCCTATTTCAGACCGAAAATGTTGTTAAGAGATTAGGGCTAGGAGACAGTTTTAATGTTGTTCATTTATCTTTATCGTGGTGACCTGTACTCTGACCTGTGAAAAGTGACCTGTATTTTAGACCCGCCGCCAAAAATGTCATTTTCCGCTTTCGTTTTCAGACCTGGCCTCTAAAATCCATACCCTTTTTCAGAACTAACAAACAAGTGTAACAAACGCCTCCGTGAGAACATAATAATGTAGGCAGAAATTACGTTATCATTACTAAGCCTTAGAACGCCAACAAAAACATTTCTTAAAATCCATTTAGAATTTGCATGTTGCTGTTACTTTCTTGACCATTATCTTCTCCTTTGTTTTTAAGTATTTGTGACCACGCAACTTTAAAAAATTATATCTCTGCTGTTATTTACAGTTTCATATAAAGCTATATCTCATTGGAAAGGACAAAAATTAAACTTTCAGAAAAAAATATTTCGGTCTCAGGAAACCCATAATATTCCACAAAAAAATTAACAAGGCATATTTTTGCATAAAAATTTTTCAAAATTTATAAAGAATGTCATTCTGCCGGGAAATGTGTCTATTTTGTGTAATATGGTAGTAACCAATTTTTCTTTCCAATGTCTAAGCAAAACAACCCGAAAATCGTTCGAAAATATAGAGCGGCTTCAGCAAATTTATTTTGAGACGCTATCAGAATATGCTAATCAGATTATCATAATTAGCATAATGGCATTCTAAACTTCGGCGTCCCTCGCGGTGAAGGGTTTGACCCTTGTTTTTTAAGGTTTCCATCGAAATATCGAGTTAAAGACAAGCAAACATGAATTTGCTAGTATAAGAAAGGATTTGAAGGCAAAAAAGTTAAGCGAAGGCCAAGCGGGAAGGAATTCATTGCGTTTGAACAACATGTGTTGCAGACTCAGACGAATCGGTGGTTTACCTCGGTGTAAGAACCTGTGAACTTTTTCTTTGTTTCGCACCTTTTGTTTTTCTAGGTTCTTTTGTGCTGACTTCTTTGTTTTCTTTGTTTTACGTCACCCGTGAGTCCAACAGGTTCTTACACCGAGGATGAGCCCGAGTCGGCGATCGGCTCGCAACATTCAAACTGTTTTCTTACCTCAATTTTCTTGTTTGTTTTGCTTGTTATGCTCCAGAATCCTTCAAAATAATTTGCTTGACTTGTATTTGGTTGAAATTCGTCGATACAAGCTTTCATTCATCGCAAAAGAAGTCACAAATACATCGCACGTCTCTGCATCGTCTCTGCGCCATTTTCTCAGATTTTGAAAAATCGTTGCGTGAAGCTCAAAACTCCCATAATTGGCTCATAATTGGTTGAAGGCAATCGGAAGTAACGCAGTTTTTTGCGAATTTTTCTCGTCTTCAGGAAAATTCTCCTTAAATTTGGAGGGCCTAAAGACAATGTGTTTTAAACAGACAAATACGTTACACTCCAATAGCTCTCGAAATCCAAACCCGATTCCAGACCAAAATCAGGGTAAAGTCTATAGCTGTTTTCACAGTGCAAAAACCATACCCTTTGGGGTGCACTCGCGGGACATAAGTATTCCTCACTTTCAATATGGCGGCGTTTGTTTACATTTTACGCGCGCTAGTTTTAACACCGTTTTCAGCAAATTTAACTTTAAAATCACCTTAATATTTAGTAAGATGACCATTCATTTTAATTACATTGTCTAGGCGATCAGGTATGGACTGGTAAAGGTTTCTTATATAATCCAATTCGATGTTCCGCCAAACGCTCTGGATTTCACGCAGAAGATCATTTTTGGTAGCGATATCTACCGCTGACTTTTGTAGCTCTCTCTTCATGTAGAGCCAGATATTTTCTATTATATTTAAATCTGGTGATTGTGCTGGCCATTCCATTGAGGTTACTTCGTCTTTATCTTTATAATTTTCTACAGTGTGGGCTCTGTGAACAGGCGCATTGTCATCCAAGTATTCTTTCCTTCAAAATACCAGACAACTACTGGCCATAAGTTCTTGTCTAGGAAGTCAATGTAATTGGCAGAGTTGATGTTGCCTTCAACTGCAGTCAGAGTTCCCACACCATCATAACAAATACATCCCCAGATCATCAAACTTATCTTCCGTTCAGAGCGAGAACAAATAAGATGTGAGTTATACTTTTCGTCTTCTTTTCGCCAAATGTAAACACGGTTGTTTGTACCGAGCACGATCTGACCTTCATCTGAAAATATTTCTTTTTTCCAATAGTTGTCTACCGTCCGCCTTCTTCGCTGTTTACACCACTTCACTCGCTTTTTGCGATTCGCTTCTCGAACCACCATTTTCTTTTTCGCTAACCTTCTTTTATATCCTTCCGAATGCAACACCCTTTGTACGGTTTTCTGGCTGAAAGTCTTTGTTTTGCACTTGTTTTAGCTTTGCAGTTATGTCCTGTAAGGTAAATCGTCTGTTACTTTTAACCAAACGCTTCAAAGCATTTCTGTCTCTATTTGTGAAGCTCCTTTTCTTTCTACTTCGCGTTAAAGTCTCCACTGTGCCAGTCCTTCGAGCAGGGTTTGGAACGTTCCTTACAACCCCAGGCACCCCACTACAGGCCCCGTACAATATCAGGCCCCCCATTCTAAGCCCCGACGATCAAGGCCCCACAATTATAACAAGACTAATGATAAAAATACTAATGATAACGATTATAATAATATTAATATTAATAATAAATAATAATATTAATAATAAAATTCTTAATGTTTTAGATGGCAAAGCGAGTGAGAGAGCGGGAAACCAGAAGTTTATTTAATAAAAATGTTATTGCGCCATGCGTCACGCCTAGTATTCATTGTTCTGTTCTCTCTGTATATTTTGTTTGTTGTTGTTGCTTTTAGTAGTTGCCTTGTGATTGCTTTGCCAAAAAAGCAAGAAAGTGTTAGTATCTATAAAAGTTCAAGACTACTTTATCACTCTACTTGTATTCTGTTCTAGATTGAATTTGTAGATGAGGACGTCACTCTGATACCCCGCGTTAACAGGATTATAATCGTTTTTTACTCTACCCTGCTAGCAGAGGCTTTTCCCTTGTGTTTCTCAGCGTTGTACTGCCATTCTCTTCGCGGTTTTGGCTGATCGCGTTTTGTTTTGGTTGTTTCTGTGCCGAGGAAAAGACCTCTGCAGACAGCCGTTTGGGATTCCTGTTGAGCATGCGTATTAGATACCTCCAAGATCTAGGAGGTAATCACATGACTAAACCGGTTGTGGAACCGGTTTTATCGACTCGCGCATCTTTTTTGTACTAGTTTGCTGTGCAAAAGTGAGCCCGCTATATCAACACGGCGAGTGCGAGTCTTTCCCGTGAAAGTTTCAACGACGCTGTTGAAAAGGCTTTAGAAGTTCAATTGAGTCTTTGACTAAATATCAATCCAAAGTTTTGTTTCATGTATTGAATGGCGAAGATACATTCGTAAGTTACCAACGGGTCATGGGAAATCGTTGATATATCAACTAGCTCCATCGGTCTCCAAGCATCTTGGCCTCCTCAGTGAAGTGCCGATTGTACTCGTTATTTCCCCGCTGAACGCTCTGATGGATGATCAGATAGCCTCAGTTACCAAGCTAGGAATTACAGCCTGTAAGTTCGATGCCTCATCTCTTGAAGATACTGTCAGTTTGGCTGGTCATGAAATCCTCTTCGAGAAAGTGAAACTGACGGGCAAACTCCGGCGGCGGCATCGTATTACCGACGCGTGACCCAGAAATTCCATGGTAACCGCATTTTCATCTCGCGCATGCTCAACAGGAATCCCAAACGGCTGTCTGCAGAGGTCTTTTCCTCGGCACAGAAACAACCAAAACAAAACGCGAGCAGCCAAAACAGCGAAGAGAATGGCAGTACAACGCTGAGAAGCACAAGGGAAAAGCCTCTGCTAGGAGGGTATTTTTACTCGGACCAGAATTGAAAGACTAGAGAGGCCCTAATTATTTTCGACTTAACAATTTTGTAGAAAAAGGTGCATGGTTTAAGTAGCTTTAAGTTCGTTTGAACCTTGTGACCGAAGAAAAATGTACTTTATTTATGTGACAAGCTATTAGGGTCAGTGGGGAACGTGTGGTGGAAACCTTTTGGTTGTGTTTAATACGTGCTTCTTGCATGATAAATTACACTCGCTGTACACTGCTAACCAGATAACCGATGAGAGAAACATTAATTTCAACGGAATTGCAATGACGTCAGGAGCAAATAAAATTGATTTGATAACGTTGGTCCCGTGTCGGTCCCCTTACCGGTTCGGCCGTGTTATGGGCTCAAAAATCCTTCAATAAGAGTGAGCGAGACCAGGTTTTTTTTAGCATGCGAGACTGAGCCCGCAGCCAAATCCTTGTCTTCACTAAAACGGCTGGACGCACGACCTGGTTGAGGTCATTGTTATCTAAGGTCTTTCTATGATGAACAGCAACAACAACAACTCTATTGATTTTATCTTCGAAACGAAGTTCTCAGTACCAAAACAATCAATATAATAACAAATGAAACAAAGTAATTAAAAATAACAGTTAAGTGAGAAAGAAAGTAACTGACAACTATATATTGAATATTAACATAGAAAAAATTCTTGGCTATATGTACGGCATCTAGGCTACTCGTATGTTAAGAAAGTTAGATTTATAACAATTTAGAATATTTTCATAAGAGGCACTAACGGATTTATGATGTTTTCATCATACATAGACACGATATATAAAAATAGTGCCTTGCAAGACATATTTCAGTCAATTTCAAGAAATGTTAATTAAACGCTGCGGCTATATGGCCGGTAACCGGTCAAGGTTTGTAAAACACCAAATGACCGGCAGTCCTATATTCTCAATAAAATTTGACAAATCGAAAAAATCCATCTAATCTAAACAATCATATGTCGATTAAGAAAAGTCAAGCGATCCTGGAACGCTTTATAGATCTCAAGTCTAGCGTTTGGTTTACGCTGGGCTCAGAAAACGAAACCATGTTTTGTGACACTTAGAACTTTTTTCGGCTTCTCATTCCTCTTTCCTCTTTCCTCTTTCCTCTTTCCTCTTTCCTCTTTCCTCTTTCCTCTTTCCTCTTTCCTCTTTCCTCTTTCCTCTTTTCGCTTTCCTCTTTCCTCTTTCCTCTTTCCTCTTTCCCATCTCCCGACTTATGTAGGAAAAATCGAAGCGACTCTGCTAGCAGGGTAGACTGCCGGTCATTTCGTGTTTTGACAATCTTGACCTGCAGTCGACCTGAAAAAAGTTCCAAGTGTATCTATAAAGCGTTTCAGGATCGCTTGACTCTTCTTAATCGACATATGATAATTTAGATAAGCTGGAATTTTTCGATTTTGTGAAATTTACTGACAATATAGGACTGCCGGTCATTTAGTGTTTTGAAAACTTTGACCGGTTACCGGCCATCGTCCATTTCACGCTAGGTCCATAGAGCTGACAGTTGATGATCAATAAAAGTATGCAAAGATGGGGCGGAATGCAAGTATCATGCACACTTCACGTACAGGGAAGCAAGAGATTACAGACCAATACTTATTTAAGAAAAAAATTACAAAAAAGAACCGTGATTAACAACAGTATTAATCAGTAAGGGGATGAAAACCGAGTTTGATAGGGACGGAAACAAATTATGCATTATACGTTAGAAAGTTGGAATTACATTTTACGTTGAAAGATTATCACATTTTGCGTTAGTGCATCTTGCGTTAGTAATGCAATTTGCGGCGAGTACTAAATTTCGCGGCGTAATGTAAACAAAGTCGGAGTAGCAACAAACCATTGTGTTACAGCTTCTGCTGGCGTGACCAGAACTGATTTGACCTTTGCTCCAAGCAGGAAAATAAAAAGCTAAAATCGATACACAAAGAATACAGTTTGGAAAGGACACAAAAGAGTTGTAATGATATGTGGTGATTAAAGTGGAATAAACAATGCACGTTGAATTTGCTAGGGCCCTTAAAAGGTTACATGATTCCACACTACCAAATGAATATTCTTGTCTTCATTTACAAAGTTTTGCCTTTTTTACATGGGATCTTGAGCGCAAGGAAAATATAATTTTGAACATATCAATAAGAGATTTTCACGACTTTGTACAAAATTCCCTGACTGACCTTGATTTTTTGTTTGCTTTACCTAGACACGTCCCTACCTGACACTCTGTATATGTTGCTATACAAGCAATGAAAGTTAGGTTGTTAATATTATACATTTTGGTGCAATATTTCCCATTAACAGAATAATAACACATTTAAAAATTCCCCTGTTATGTTTTGACATTATTATTGGCCGCTTTCACGCGACAGACGAGTTTATGGTTCGGATAAATGGCGTCTGATAAATAATTTGTTGTCTTGATGTGAAAATGGAATGGTTACTTAAATTTGGGACTAATAATCTGTCTGACCTTAACTGTCTACCGTTATCCGTCAAGAAAGATAGTTAACCCGCCTCTTTTGTGAAAACGGCTATTACTTTTAAAGAAACAAAATCGAAATATAAGTGAATTACCGGCAACCCAGCTTAATATACATGGGGCCTGATATAGTAGGTTGGCGCTTGGCTGGGGCCTGATATTGGGGGTGTAATATGGTATGGAACGTTCCAACCTTAGTAGAGTCCTTCGGTACTTGCTTAGAACGCTCGTGATAGTCGTTCAACATTCTTGACAGTTCCGCTTTGTTTTGCACGGGTTCCGACAGAGTAATAATTAATTGTTTCGTCTCTGTGGACTTTTCAGCACCTTTTCGACTCATGAGAGCTGAAAATAAATTCTCAGAAGCAAAACAAAAAAAAATAACTATTTTTTAGCGCCCTAACCTTGAACTTAATGTTGAATGACTGAATAAGCGAGGTGTCAAAACACAAACAGCTCTTTTTTTTTTCTTTCGGGAACTTTTCATTTTTTTTCGATCTCTTGGTAGGATGTTTGTTTGTTTCTATTTTTGCTAATTTTTCCCGCCTTTATTGACCAAACGCGCGCCCTGCATCACGTTTTCCTGTTGACGGTGTGCACAACCGTGGGGTAAAAATTTCGCGCACCTTCTTTGAAAGTGACGAATACTTATGTCCCTTGACTGTACCTATACGGTTTATATAAGGGAATCCCTCCCCCGTAACGTTTCTTTTGTCGGATTTTGCATAGCTGAGCAAAATGGAGCCAAATTCGTTCCCCCAAACAGTCCCACAATGCCATTCGACATAACACTCACCAGAAGCCCAAAACCCGGAGCGAGCAACTTCCATGCGCTCGCGTAGTCATGCACCAGTTCATTTTTAGAACGGTTTTGGTGCGAATTTTGATTCGAATGCGCTCATAAATATGGTAAAGGTTCTATTTTCGCGTGGAAAAGTGCCTTAAAATGTGTCAAAAAAGACTGGTCATAAAAACGCCGTGACATAGGCCTGGTATGGGAGTTGCTCGCTCCGGGTTGGAGGCTTCTGCACTCACCCAGTCGTCATACTTGGAACCTCAGAATGGCAAATACGACTCCCGGCCCACACAAGTCTGGACGGAGCCTTGCTCGACAACCCAATAACGACTGCCAAGAGATAATTTAACATAATTTTAAACTGAAACAATTGATCTCGAGTTTGAAAACTCTCCTAGCTAACAGTTTTGGGCTTAGTAGTATCCTACCGTTTGAGTTAACATGAGGCTGAGGTTAACCTTGTTTTTTTTAAGCGTGACTAAGCATGAGGCTAACACGGCTTGATATTATGTTTTTATGGACCAAGCTGAGGTCGAATAATAACAGGAAAAGTGACGACACTATTATCCAGCCATCTTGCAAGCTCGAACAAGCTTGGACAAAAACTATCAATTTTGTAGTGGGAACAACGCAGACAATTTTGAGTGGCCAACTTAAGCTTATATTAGTCGGGTCGCCAATCAGAACACAGGGCTCCTTCATCTTGCGCCTGCCCGCGGAACCAGCCATCCAGCCATAATAATATCTTGTGGGATATTATGTACTTAAATATCGAACTTTCATCGCTTTCCCATGCATCGTGGCGATGTGGTTTACACTTGTTACAGTGAAGGAGGGTTTGAGCCATAAAATCATAATCAATGTTATGTCTTATAAGACATTTACGATGTGATGTACTGTCTACTATGAGACTAGTACATACGCCATGAGCATATTTTCAGTTTTTGTTATCAACAATTATTTTTTGTTCTCAACAGATCCGGCATCTAGTGGTTCCATAATGCTATGGGCATCTCGTGGCATGATTCTTGCTCTGATGACCCTCTTGTTCACACACCTGTAATGCACTGCTGATTTGGACAAATCGGTCGAGTCTTCAAAAGCTAGAGTCAATTTATAGAACTTTTACAAGTGTAACTAAAAGTTTTTTTAAAATTGACCCCTGATTACTGTTTTAGTAGTAAGAGCCTACAACTTCTCTGGTGTTTTACAAGACTTTTTACATGCATGTCCTACCATAGAAAGAGGAAAAGGTTTTCATTTTTTTTTTTACACTGTATATAATGAGTGGTATAATTGCTTTATTTATAAGTTAAATTTTGTTCGTAAATATGTGCAACAAAACATTTGCAAAACTGAAGTAAAATACATAAAATGAAGCGTTCGATTTCAAGAAAACCCTTAAAAACATTAATTTTAACGAGATACCAAGAAACAAGCAGCAACACAGAAACTGACTTCCTAGGATTTCATTCACAGACTGAAAAGTAGAACTGCCTTTACAGACAACTTTGGCCATGGGCTTGTGTACCGTCAGTGCATGTAGCTTTCGTATGAAATGCCGCACTTCATTAAGGAGTGTATTTACAGAATCAAAATACGCTTAAACTACCTTGTACCTGTCTCTTCCTCCGAGGCTCACACATAGAGGATTGACGAGAGTAAGCGCAGGTGCAAACTTTGCACTCGCTTAGCTTAGCGGAAATTCAATAACACTCTATCGAACCTCTGCGGAGCAGAAAGACCATGCACACCTGCTGTTAACTACTGTTAACGAAAGAAGCGCGGTCAAGGAGAGCGCGAGGGGTGATGGGAAAGACGGAGACTTTCTACCTTTCGTTCTCCTCATTCCCATCACCCATCGCGCTCCCTTCGGTCACGCTTCTCACGTTCCATCCCCCGCGTGTCCCCCCGCGTTCGATTCCCGAATCCAAATAGATATATAGAAGCGACTGGAGACGAGTCATGTACAGCAGGGTAAACAGCATAATAGCCTGCTTAGCAGTCATTTTCGTTTCTTTTTAGCCAACGGAAACGACTGCACAAACAACATCCCTTGGGAAAGTATTGCTCAGAGCTTTTACCTCATTAAGAGTTATCGGGCTATTTCATCCACAGACTCAAAGGTAGGACCACCTTGTGAGGCATACCGGAGCGTTCAACATCACTGAACTCTCAGTGATATTAAGCTTTCATTTACAATAATTTGGGTCGGCACTAGTTAAGGGACTCAAGGGTCGGTTGTGTAAAGGAAAGGTTATTCTTTCTCGGCGCATTTAAACGTGTGAAGGCAGCACTAAAATACGCCATTTGACAGGGGCACCCAAAGACTGTAAAATATCTGTTCGGAAAAGCTAACATGACCTCGGAATTATATTTCTATGGGCTAAGGACGGATAAATATTTCTAGATGTCCGTTTCATTCATATACAATTTTAAAAGTTTGTCTGATAAATTTCCTACGATTTTGTGAACTTTATTTTTTCACATTTTACTCGCAATGTTGGGCTATTTTTCGAAGAAAAAGGAAACCTAAAATTTTTGGATTCAAAAATGTAACGGAGAGAGGAAAAGAGAAAAATTCTCACTTTCGTAAAACGTTAAATTGCATTTAAATATTCGGGAAAATAATAATGAACCCTTTGTAATTTCGCAAAGATCCAAGTTCCCCTAGGATGACCGAACAGATACAAATTTTATAGCGCCGCTTAGAATGCATTTCTAGATATGTAAAAGCAATCTGGACAGCCTAAAAAGCGTTTTCAATGTATTCGAGAGGAATTCGTCGCTGGGTGCCCTTCACTGATTAACATACTTCTTCGTTTAACGCTGGATCCGGCTGATAGTAAAGGCACAAAAAAATGCCTCAAAAATACATTTCTGGCAAGATACACGCCGGGAAAATGAAACCATTTTTAAACCTTTCCTATCTATAAAACACACAGCCCCCTTACAATTATTAACTGCAGATTCAAACCGAAACGTGGGGTCCACCAACGGTCAAGTAAGAAATCAACACTGGCAATAGGGTTTTAATGGCGAAATCCGGGGGAATATCGCGTTGAGAAACAACTCTTTCAATACGAAAATGTACGAAATAACTTTTCAGTGAGTATATCTCAGTATGTATAAAAATAAAAAGTAACCTGACTTATTGAATTTATTAGCCGAGTGAAATACCATAATGTACTGGCAAGAAATTAAAAAGAAAATAACAGAGATCATTCTTTGAAAGCATGTAGAATAAAAGTATGATTTGTAAAGCTAAAAAAAAAAAGAAGAGAAAGTTGTCCCGCCTACGACTCTTTTTTCTTTCCAGCATGCGTTAAGAAGTCTTCCCTCTCAAGAATCCTTGTGTGCAGAAAAGTGAGTAACGACCTGGGACACGTTTCTCGAAGGAATGCCGAGAACAAAAGAGAATATTCTCTCTTGCCGATACCGAAAAGATGTTGTTGTTCTTTATTAAAGATAGAGGTTTCAATAGTTTTGCGGGTAACTTGAACAAATTATAAGTGAGCCAAACAAGACCAGACTGGTTTGTTAGCTAGGACCGGTGTCTTTTCTTTTTTCGATTTTGATTAGAATATTTGATTTCGATCTCGAAAAGGTACTGGGACTTTCTGAAAACTGACCCCTTGCAACAAATAATGAGTCGTGTTTTGGAGCGGGGACCAGGGGACTGTGACCTCAAATCAGCCACCTTGGCCGTATTGGCAGCCCTGCATTCAGTTTTGTTTTAGTTCCCATTTCAAGTGACGTCTGGCTCTAGCATTTCTATATCTAGAGATCCGACAGGAAGAAACAAGTTATTTGCGCGTTGAGTGGACATCTGCATTCAAGGTTTATTTGCCCAGTCCCTACACCTCATTATTATTCACGGCCGATGTGTTTCGGGTCACGTGGTCCGAGAAAGCTTTTGAGGCCTAGACAAACTCGGAGAAGTGAGACATTTTGTCTCACTTAGGGCGGAGCTTTTATGGGAAGCGGGCGAGCTGTCAATAATTTTTCCGCGCTGATGAAAGACGTTCAGCACCCATGGAGAGTACAGAGGATAAAGAGGTAAACCGAGCATTTTTATTCTATGCACGCTTTCATTAATGAAAGTCCTTTGGCCTTTCTTTTTCATTTATCTCATTAACTAATAAGAATTCTTATTTGTAACGAACTTTTATTTTTATTTCCATTTTTTCAGCCCCTGAAGAAGGTTTGTCTTCAAACCGAAATATTGGGCAATTTGTTTAAATAAATATATTGTTTGTTTGTTTGTTCATCGCCTTGCCGTAAGGATCAGTTTGTCGTTTTATATTTTTCTACAGGTTTAATTGTACTGATCCAGGTCTACAACTGGGAGATCCGGCAGCACTCATTGGTTTGTTGCTGTGGTTTTGCTGACATTTTAAATACTTAGGGGTTTACCTGTGGAAACTGAATATTGACTATACTTTGGCATAGATGATGGCGCTGAATCAAAATTTGGCGCACTTAAAGAACTCATCGTCCTTAACATTTTAAAGTATAAATATTGTGTTAATAGATCACGTGTCATGTCACGTGACCATTTTGCTAATAATCGTAAATTATTCACCAATTGGTGGCCGGTTTAAGAAAAGAAATCTAGCAATTTGTATTTGTATTTGCATTTATTTATTTACCACACGATTGCAATAATTACAAAAAATATCCCAAAAAAATGTAGGAAGAAATGGCGAGGAGGCCTAAAGGAAACTATAGAGCTTATGTTAATTAGGCCTCCTCAATAACCATTGTATTCTACAAATTGAAGTCTAGCTGTTGGAAAAATAGCTCTTAATCCATTTCAGAGCCAAGCCACGTATACCATAGTGTTCAAGTTTATCAAATAAGATGGAATGATTGACTGTATCGAAAGCTTTCGAGAGATCTAAAAAAAACACCAGCCGCTAATTCACCACGATCAATAACAGATGAAATTTTTTCATTCAAGGCAAGTGTCGTAGAGTGGTTTTTCCTGAAGCCGAACTGGTTATCACAGAGAATATGTAAATTAGCGATTATAGATGATTCTCTCTAGAAATTTTGAAAAGCTTGGTAGAACCGAGACAGGCCTATAGTTGGTGAATAGTGACTGGTCATCAGCTTTAAACAGTGGTACTACACGAGCTATTTTCATTTGATCTGGTACAACGCCATGAGCGATCGATAAATTCATAATGTGAGCCAGAGGTCCCGAAATGATTTGAATGGATTCCTTAATTATAGACATTGTAATATTATCGTATCCAGCCGCTTTCGCGGAAACAAAGGATTGAGCAATGGTAATATTTTCATCCTCTGTTGTTGGGCTAAAAAAGATTGATTCTCGAAATGATCCAGATAGAAAATCTTTATGTGAACAAGGAGGAGGCTGTATCTTCTTTGCGAGGTTGAGAGCAATACTAGAGAAGTAGCTGCAAAACCTATTTGCTACTTCCACTGGATCAGAAATCTCCTGACCGTCTGACTTAAATATTGTATTTAATTGAGGCCTTGACTTTTTTCTATTTAAGACTTCGTTTAAAATTTTCAGCTTTACTAGCGGAGCTCCTCGCGCGCGCTTCGCGCGCGCGTGGGCGCAGCCCCATAGCTAAGTTAATCTACCCATCCCAGAAAATTTGGTAATCACGTGACCGACCGAGCGAGCGACCGACCGACCGACCGTCCGTCCGCACCACAGAGAAGTTCAATCTCACACTTTCTAGCTACTTTGGGAGCCCAGGGAGCCTAGGAGAAAACTATCAGTCTTGTTGTGATCAATTGACAGCTGTCAAGACAAGGTATCCGCTGACCAGTATCACCTGGCCGTATCGCGGGCTCAGGTGTCGACCCATCCAGGGCGAGTATTTTTTTGAAGTTATCCGCTGACAAGTTACTAGTTTTCAGATGATCGCAGGCTCAATTTTTTTTTTAATTCATATGAAATATGCTGTGTTTATGTCATTATGGCCCAGCACTATTAACATTTTGATTTCAAACTGACCTCGGAAGCGAAAATTCAGCCAGTTATTTAAAAATGCAAGAAGGGAAAACAGATGGTTTTTACTTTTCTCAGGATAGTCACGCTTTGGTCACGCTCCACGTCCAATTTTTATGCCCTGATTGGTCAAAATTTGACAGGTGAGTTCATGCGGAAAATTTATACAACATCTTGAAACTTGTCTGCTTCAACAGCTGACGGAAGCTGACAGAGTTTTGTGTCAACTTGTGATGTTTTTAATAACTGTCTTTTTTCACTGGATGTACAAAATGAAATACAGCTGCTACCAAGAGTCTTCTGTTAACGTTATTCATGACTGGTTTGTTTATTGAATTTTTGGTTGAGAAATGCGCTGCTTGTCAAAGTCGGAAATCCGATTTCGGATGGCATCGTTTTTGTTTTTCACCTTGCTGGATGCGTAAGCGATTCAGGCCTTACTTGATAGCTTTCAGGAGCTGCATCTCGAAATATGGTAAGCCTGAGTTATCATTGTATTTATATCTGTTTTCATGAAGTCGAGCGCCGTTTATGAGGCTAGTTTATGCACGTTTGTATTTAGATTTGAGACACTGATCTGACCTAGTATGAGGTTTGACATAAGCTTACAGAACTTTGAAAAGCCTTTAGTCGATATTTCACCGCACATAACAAGAAAAACTGTTCCGAAGAATATTTAGATATTATTTTGGCTGTAGAAAGAAAACTTTGAGCGATTTACTTGTCGCGAGTTCATCGAGGAAAACAGCAAACACCGGGAAGCCGGCGGCTTAAAATTAAACTTAATTTTTAAGCTTAAAGACTCTAGGATTCTTATAGACACTGAAATTCTTGTTTTCGTGAATGAAACTTGTTGTCTCTGTAAATGTTCTACCGTATTATATTCCTGATCTTTTATTTATTGTTAGTTGTCTTTTGCAATTTTCATCGCTTTGCCGCCCTTTGCTGTTATTTGTTTACAGTCGTTCATAAACATCGCTTGCTGGAGTACTCAACGTACCGCGCATATTACACATCGCCGTGACGGTCATAAAACTATCAATAAAAAATAAACACAATAAATTCTTTATTATGTTGAAGCGTAACTCTGTTAAAATTTCTTTGCAAACTTGGTAGGTGATTTTGGAATTTTTTTGAACGGTTTCGCTAAAAGCCCACGCGTGCTTCGATGGTCCTGAATATTGAATGAATGGAATTAGTCTTGAAAAATTGTGAAACTGACTGCTAATTGTCTGAGGTCAGGCGGTCTGTATGATACTCTTTCACCTCAGATGTGTGTATAAAAAGTATAAAAGGTTGATTTGCACGCACCCAGATTTGTAGGCAAGATTTTTTAAAGTAAACTTGTCGAACGTAAAAATTCGGCCTGATTTGTTTTCCAAGAATTTGTTTTCCATGCACGCCTAATCTACCGTCATCAAGAGCCATTATTGCTCTAAAATGTGACCGAAGATGATTGCCAGTGCTATTTTTTGGGTGTACTTATAAGGCTATCAAACTCGATGCAAGATTTGTTTCACTCTAAAATCACTTAGCCTGTCCCTCAAAAGTCACACGAATGTGCCCTTAATTTAACTGATTTGTGGATTACAAGTTTATTGTTTGTTCTAAATTATAAATTTATTAATGGAGCTTCGCTTTTAGCCCTGGCTAAATCTATATATTAAATTATGAGGAAGACCACGAATATTAAGATGTAGGAAAGAGAAATCGGCATCAGAATAATTTTCGCGTCTGAGCATTTCGTTAAATTGATTTTCAATAAAACAGTCACAGGGTGTCTCATTTGCATTAAAATTAATGTCAGGATCAAGACTGCCAGACTGACGGTTAAAGACGCGTTTGAGTTTGAAAAAACTGGATTGTAACGTAAGCTAGAAAATCTATCAGGAATAGCATTTTTCAAATTCATATTAAAAAATTCACGTTTGGAATGACTGTCCATTGCACTTCAATTAAGAGTTATGAGGGAAAACACCATTTAAAATTCCCAAATTTAATCTTGAATTATTTGAAACTTTAATCTTAAACTTCGTGTACATTTATTCCAAACGTAGAAAGTTAGGTATGTTTATCCTCCTTCAGAAATGCCAATTTGTTTATCCAAACAAAGTAAGTTCGCCGCCAATTCTCCAATTCCTTTAATTTAAATTTTTGGTCACGTGACATTTCACGTGATCATAATTAAAAGTTAAGGCACAACAAACCCGCAAGATTTACTTTTGGGGAAAAAATTCATTTTGTTCTAGGTCTCCTAAAGAGAGATATTACCACCTTTGATCCAGGCCTTAAAAGGTCTTATAATAAATATAGTCAATGCAAAACGCGTGAATAATGTCATTGACAGATTTGGTTAATAATACTTAGAGAAGGTATCCCGTCTTGTCTCGTGTAATAGTAGCTAATGGCTTGGTAACAATTGCTTACAGCGTCCGTTTCATTGGTTCAGTGCCAACAAATCAAGTAACAATGTATCATCAACGCCGATTGTTCGTTCAAGCATGTTTTGTGATCTTGGGTTTCTCAGACTCTTTTCTGACCCGACCCAGACAGACTTCAGAATAGTTCTGGGAATTTCTGTTGTGTTCTATCTTCCAAGTTAGAGAAAGCTCTTAACCAGAGAACGTTTTCTGAGATTGTACGATTATTGACATTAATAAACCTTGATCAACATCGGTTCTTAGCACGTACAGTTAAAGTTTTTTTGTGTTTGTGACTAATACAGTTGATGTCGTGATCAATGATGACATGCAAATTGAAAATAGATATTACGACTCTAATGGTGGTATTTACAGAAGCCTTATCGCAAAAATTAGCGCCTTTTTTTGAAGTAGCAACTGATGCATGCTGAAGGTTCTGCAGAACACTTGTTGACAGCAGGCACTATCTTGTCATCGACGAAAAAAGTGCAGAAGAAAACAAATAATGAATAAAGCATGAAATTAAATTATACTTTTATGGAAAATCAATGAATACGAACTATTTATACTGACACCCGGGTCTGTTTTTAAAGCAAGGAAATCCAGTCGGTGAGAGCAGTCGAGTCTGCAACAGCAGGAGTCAATTTATTTTTCGGTGTGAAACTATATCGACCGAATTATCAGTATTGGTTAAGTTTCATCTTGCCTGTGCTTGTATCGATAATTAGAAAGGGTATTTTCGGTATTTTACCATGTTTACCCTATTCTTGGCCGGCGAAAAGATGAAGATTTCACAATTTTAACCAATCACTGGTGCGTTTTTCAATGACGCCATATGATTGACAGGTGTCCTCCTATAATAGCTTTCTGAAAAATAAATACTTGTGACTGTCTTGCTTCTGAATCACTGAGAGAGCACCGTTGCAGTGCAAATCACCTGCTTAATCCAAGCGTCGGATCGCTTCCTATCCAACAGCAAGATGTTTTGGTTATTAGTCGTTTGTGCCGTAAGCTTTGCAAACGGTGAGTAGACCCATGTTATTAGCAAAGTCCTGAATCGTTTATCTTTTATTCGATTTTTGTTGTGGCAAAAATCAAACGATTGCTACGGTCAGCGAAAACCAAACGAGAAAAATAAACGCACTAATGTATTTATAAAAAAATGAAATTTAAAACAAATTTTTTGCACGTGCTATCCTGTGTGACCAAGGCCTTTGTTCCTCATAAACATATTTCTGTTATTCAAAAAATAGTTTTTTTGTCAATAGAATTTCTTCGTTTGCACAAGAGGCTTCTTATTTTGCGTTAACAGCAACAAAACTAGTAAAATACAATTATGCTGAACGCAATACTTTTTATCTGAAAATACTGTCACCGAGCTCTAAAAGTTTTCTCATTTTCCCTTTGGCTTTCCTTTTTTTTTTCGACTCAATTTTTTCTTTCAGCTTGCTAAGGCAAGACGTGAGCGGAGGACCATTATCAAATGCTTTTTATCCCCTTTAAATCACGGTATTTAAGCTCAGCGAACTGTCAACCCGATTTGGCACAGATCGCGTGATGTTTTTATTTGCGTGAGCATTTTCATTATAATCAAATGTGTTCTCGTGTCCTTTTCTGTAGATTTTTCCTCCAAAGACAAATAAACTACCGTTAGGTTAAAAAAATATGGTTACCTGACTTTCAAAAATTATTATTCATCATCAGATTTTATAAAGAGTTCTTTTTAATTGCTTTCATGGTTGCTCAAAGCTTTCCCTGACGTTTTATATGATATTGTTTACTTTTGTTGCAAACTTTCTCCCATAGGCTTCTTCAAGAAAATGCTGTTTCAAAATATTAGGGCAGAGCGATATCTTCGTGACATATTTGAACTTTTGTCACTTATCAACTAGCGTGCTGTAAACAATATATCCCTCAGCGTACTTGTTCTGGTATGCATTCAAGACCCTGTTAGCTTTGGACATTGATCGTTTGTTTGTTGTAAGGGTGTCTTCATTATTTGTTTTTCGCACATAACATGTTGTAGTCACGCGAAAAAGAAATTAGGTTTGTAGTAGACAATGAAAATGTATTAGTAAGTTTTCTGAATAATAATAACAATAATAATGATAAAAGAAAATATAGCAAGGTACAAAAAACAATAGACATTTCATAGTGGCCACTATGCATGATTAGAGCGTGACATAAATGCAAAGAGAACCTATTTGTTAACCTATATGTCTTCTTTACCCCTAAGTAGTATCAAATCTGACTTAAAGCGAAGGCAGTTTCCGTTGATTATTGACTTTCTTGACTAAAAATTTAAGATTTTCTCGGCAGGAAATCTTTCTATTCTTTTTTTTGCCAACGGAAATCGAGTAACCAGAGCTTAGACGGAACAGGACCTTACATGTTAATTTGATCATGAAAATTGTTCTACACTCCACGTCAACATTTTACAAGAAAAAGGTCAAGACGAAAAGAAAACGTTTCAGCTAACTACATTATTTGAAAAGGCCTGTTAGAATATCGAGTTTACATGTCGGCATTCGAGTCTCTTTTAGACTGTGACCAGACTGGAGTTGCGTTTATGGTGCCTATGGAAGAATGATGTATAAAAGCGTCATAGCCGGATTCATACAGTCTCTTAGAGTCCATAAGATCAGATTGGCCAGCATTGTTGTCAAACAATAGTAAAGGATATCCTCTGGAGAAATGCATCTTAACTTAGCTTGGGAAACGTCCTCTGCACAAATGCGATGTCGTAGAAGTTTCAAACGCGTTTAACTTGTTGTTCACAATACTTAAATAAGCACATGGCCTAGAAATTCCTCAGTTTTTAAGATAAAAACACCAGCTATAAGGGTTAAGCTCGTACTAAACCTGTACGCGATCGGATCAAGGTTAAAAAGTGACGATTTTCACTTGGTTTTAATTAGGAAATTCTCAACGTTTGGGGATTGTGTAGCTGCTTCGTCTGGGCGTGACAAGATTTTTCAATGACAGTGTTGACGGTCTGAAGTGAGTACCAAAATGAAATAATCTAGATCTTGTCACTTGTTCAGAACACTTTCAAGTAACTAAAGATATTCTTCAGGTACCTAACATGATAGCGTGCTTTTGGGTTGTTTTGATCGGCGGGCCTAAACAAAAATCGTGATCCATGACAGACAAAAAAAATCAGAAAAGTGTAAAGCCCACCTGCTCCTCAGGCGATTATTTCGCACTTTGGTCGCGAATTCCGCTAGGACCTTCGATCCTTTACCACATCTCAGTCGGAAGCAAAAAAGGAGGCTTTTGAGCAAAGGTTCTTATCCTTACTCACAATATTTGTTAAATTTTTGCACATCTGAAAACGATCTGGCCCCGGTTGCTCGAAAGATGGTTAACTCTTAACCAATGGTTAAACGCGCTAACCGATGGTTAAAAATTAACCGTAGGTTAGATTCGGTTGCTCAAACGCTGGTTAGTGTTAACCGTGGGTTAAATTTCTTCTAACTAAGCGTTAAATTTAACGTACCTCGCTACGAGTGTTAACTTGTTAACCATCGGTTAAAATGACGTGCGCTGCAAAATCAGCAAAACAACATGGTGGTTGATTTGCTTTTTCGCTTCATTTGTTAGTGGTTGTTAATCTCGGAAATGTTTACTGTTGCTGAATCGTAAATGATTCTCCTCAAGTAAACGCCGAGAATCGCAAGCTGCAAGAGACTTCCCAATGTTTTGCGAGACACTTGTCGGCCATATGTTCTTCAAATGCGACGGAATGAGTTAAAGTACGGCTTTTACTGTCAAAAACATGCTTGTTTTTCTCGAATATATCTTTCAATTCTTGATAAATAAAGCTCTACTGGCTTCAAATGGCGAGGACCGGCAGAATTTCATTGGCAAAAGATTTAAACTCAATAAATTTACATCCCCGTTCGGTGCTGGCTTTCGTGGCGCAATAGGTAGTGCGTCGAGTTACTTTGTCGGAAGTCCGGGGTTCAATACTTAACTTACGTAATATATTTTTCTTTTCTTTTGGGTCCTTTTGTTTTTTTTTTGTTTTTTGTTTTGGTATTTTTCGTAAAACATGCTTTCATTTTTTGACAGACTTAAAATATACCGGTAGACTAATTGCAGATTCATTTTCACATTTCATTTCTAAAGTACAGTAACTAATAATTAAAACTTGCCAAACCTGTTTGGAGATGGTTAAAGTCTGGCATATTTTATTTAACCATTGGTTAGCTAACAAAGGATTAGCGTCAGCTTAACAGACCTTCGAGCAACGGGAATTTAACCAACAGTTAGTTAACCCACCGTTAGCTAATTTAACCAACCGTTACCAACTAACATATGGTTAAATTAACCATCTTTCGAGCAACCGGGGCCTGATTAATATATAAATTTAGCCAGGGCTAAAAGCGAAGCTCTCGTTAACATCTATAGTTTCCTGAATCAAAATATAAAATCGTGTAATGCTAACCAAGCGGCGACGGCAACGAAAACAGCAAAAAAACAAACAATAGGTCTAATTATAGAAAACAAAACAACTTTGCACGTGCAGCACACTGTTTCTGTACTTTTGTTTGCACGAAGACAACATAAAACGTCCAGAAACGTCCTAGTTACACGTGTTATGGAGGAAATACTGTATGTGGTTCCGTTTTCTTTTCTTTTTTGCTACCACTCATTTTTACCTTAGCTAGCATTTCTCATTTTTTCACAGTCGCTATAAAGTTTTCATGTTATTCTTCAAACGAAATTGGTACTCCTTTTTTTTATTTCTGGCTCTAGCTCCACGCCAATGTAGACTTTAAAATTAAGTCGAAAGCGTATCAAACTTTGGGTTGCATTTTTGAGTTGACAATGACACACATTTTCGCTCCTTTTATGGCCATTTTCATTGTGTTCAGGAAAGCGCCACTATTGTTCGCAAAACAAAAGTTGCGATTACCGACGCGTAGCAAAATCATCAACCGCGAAATTCAAAAACTTCGGAAGCCACTGTAGCCGGTTACAATGCATCCGCCGCGATAAGACAGAAAAAGGATTTACACGCAAAAAAACTTGCCGCGAAGACATCTACCCCACAGATACAGTTCAGCGAGGTATGTTTTGTATGAATAATCCAGCCCACCGTGAGTTAACTAAAGCAGTTTTAGTCGTAAAAGAAAGAATCGGCTTTCGTTGTTGTTGTTTTTTATCTCCAAACGTCCGGGTGGCTATGCAATTTACTGCCGAAAAGCGCGTGTACTTGAAATGCAAAATTTCAACCCGGCTTACATGAAGGGGTGGACGTATTACGGACGTACTCCGTATACGACGATTTTCTCAGAACCAAAATTTCTTGGATGCATAATTTACCAAATTTTGAGAGTGAAGAATGAATTATTTCATATATTTCACATTACCAAATTTTCTTACCCATGGTGCTCCGCTTCTCGCGCGAGAGCTCAGCTATAACATGATTAAAATAAAAAAAAATGTTCCTTTTTTGTTTTCGTCCTTTCAGCTGAATTTGGTATAAAGGAGCCTCTTCCACAAAATGTTTTCGTAGTCAAACACATGTCAGTTCAAATCAGCTGTGTAGCGTATGATGATAATGATACAGCTCCAGTCATGCCCGAGAAAATCCTGTTCGTTAGGAGAACAGTATTCGCCGTGTATACAACTCTGACGCCTACTGAGAACATTTACTTCACCAACAGAACAGAAGGTAAGGCAAGGATGTTGTTAATTATTTTTTCCTATCTTCATCATAATGGAGAACTTTAGATTGGAGGACAAGGACGACTACGAGAACAAGATTTTATGTTAAGTTTTTTTTCGCGTATTCATGAAAAATAAGATGCCCCGGAAATCTTCATTATCCTTTTTTTTTTCGACAGAAGAGTTAAAAACATTGTTATTTGTATATATTGAAGGAGTTTAAGCCCTCTCCCGATCGCAAAATGATAAAACTTCTAACAGATGATAACCTGTTTCCGACATTTTCGCGAAAGCCCGCAGCAGAACCAAAGACAATATCGTTTTCCCGCAGTAATGATGGATTCACTCGCTGGTAGTCGTCCTCTCCTTTAGCCTCCCACGCAGACGTTCTTACGGGGCAGGAACGCGTGACGAACCCCTAAGAATGTCTGCGTGGGAGGCTACCTCCTATTTAGAGTCCTAAGAACCTTAAGCTCTCTAATGTCTCTCAATATGATGGCTTCGTTTTAGTCGAACGGCAGTCTGATTCTCCAACACCCTTGCTCCTGGTTTAGGGTCAAGACACCATAAATCCATCTTACCTCATGAAGAGAAAGCCTTGCTTTAACTTGGGCCTTTCATGGGAACTTTTTTAATAGTGATCTGGAATGGTTATTAAGGAGTTGTAGAATTTTCTAAATGTTGCAGGCGCTGATCTGTAGGTTACCTACCATTTTTGTGCTTTTGTTACGTTTCAGCTACGACGTAAACTTGCGATTATAATCCCTAGGCTTATACAACTGAGGGGCTTATATTTGGAGGGGGTGGGGGAGGAGCTTATAACCCCGGGAGGGCACTTGGGGATTTTTTGGGTGGGTATGTGCCGCCCGGGACTCCAAATTGGCACCCCGTTCTAAAAAAATATTCCCCTAAAATTGATACCCTGTTTTAGAATTCGCCCTTAAACTGATACCCCGTTCTAGAAATAGAAAATACGCCCACCCTGCACGCTAAAACACAGGGTGCAACAAGAGTACAACAGTTTTCTTTTGAACCGTATTTTTAAAAGCAATCTGTCATTGAATAATTTCAAATGGCTGCTTACAAAACTGGAGCTTTCGTGCGTTCGAAATATTATACCCCGTTCTAGACAACGCCTCTGAAATGGATACCCCGTTCTAAATCAGGAGCTTCAAAATCACGATCCCGTTGGGCGGCACATACCAGTATAGGTAATGTATGGGAGTACCCCCCCCCCCCCCCCCTCGGGCTTATAACACGAAAAAAAAAGTAGCAGTGCTGATCAAAATACTTTTTGAATCTGATCGCTTTTTTAAGCTTCAAAACGTAAAAAGTAGAATTCGTTTCAATACAAAGCTACAGGGGAGGGGCTTATATTCGGGGGGGGGTTATAACCTGTTGTATTATTTTGTTTACCGGTAGAAGGTCCTATAAATGGTGGGAGACGTTTACGGTCGGTATGCTGGTCGTGGATTAAATTCGTTTTCCATCCCTGAAAAACACGAGAAAAATAACCCCGGCCTGTCACGGCTGCATGCTCTAACCCTTTACCACACTTATGTTAATTCAACTTGGGCTTAAAAGTCGTTCTATCTAAGATTAAAAATGCCCTCCTCAACTGAATTTCAAACTGACAGCACTTTAAAATAATAACAAAGACGTGGAGCGACAGCCAGTTTTTAGATTTAATTTGAGTGGATGGGAGGGATAACTCTGAGAAAACAGTGGACGTGAAAGTTAACTTGCCATACTGGGTAAGCTCTTAATGGCTGCAGTACCAGTATAATCAAAGTGACAGCAATAAGACTGGTTTCTAATCATTATCACTTTACCTTTATCATTTTCGTTATCATTATTATTATGGGGTTTGTTTGTAGAAAATGGACGCAAGTTATTCGTGACGCTTCACATTCGAAATGTAACAATGGACGACGATAGCTCGATTGGTCCTTTAGGGAGGTATGAGTGCCAGGCGTTTGCAGTCGGCCGTAGCGATCCCGAGAAATACGGATTTGCCCTCACTGTCTTAGAAAGTAAGTATTGAACGGAGTAAGGAGTGTGGAACTTTATTGTACAGTCAACTGAACCCCGTTAATACGGGACTAACCGGGCGCTATAGAAAGTGTCCTTATTAATTAAACGAGTTGAATTTAGAGGAAATGTAAGGGCCTTTCCTCAGGGACAAAACAAACTGTCCGTAATTATTATAATGAGTAAAGTAGTGTTTGACTGTAATTCTTACGCTCAACATTAACGTTTCGTTGACTTAGTTCATGCTGCGCTGGCTTTGTTGATTGTCGTAGGTCCACAAACAAAGGACGATAATACAGGTTGAAGGGAGTTTGACACGGTTGCTTTGTTCATTTTGATAATATAACATGCACGACAATTGCAGGTCCTTATTGGCTATTATTCTTGAGAAGATTTCTTGTAAATGGCAATGCAAAATCACAGCTTCGCGTAAAACAAATATGTCTCCCAATATCACGAGTTCCAAACAAGAAAATGAACTCCAAAAACTAGTTTTGGTTAACAGACTTTTCAAAAATCACAATTTAAATCCGTTTCAAACTTCCTCAAGTTAGTCCATCCTTTTCTCCTTTTGTATTTGCTGCGTTGTGTCGCTAGACCTTCTCTTCTTTTTTTTGTTTTGAGCAGTTATTTGATAACCAGGAGGGAGGCTGTAAAACTGACACAGCGCCTTCAAATGGATGCCTTTGGTAGACTATCCATATCAGGGTTCTATCTAGGATTTGTCGTTTGGGGGGAAGTCCCGAGTGGCCGAAGGCGACGAGCTTTCTAGCGGGGTCCGGGGTCGGAAATGATTTGAAATAAATATGCGCTGAGATGCAATCTGGTGCATTTTGAGACACAATTTTGAGAAATGTTACAGTGTGTGCACTAACCTCGTCGCGTCTGGATGATTTTTCCGAAATAGTTAATTATATACAGTAAAGTAAATGTCTTTTAAAAAAAGGAATGATAACAATATATTTTGGGGGGGGGGGGGGGCGGGGGGAGCTAGACATTTTTGGGGAAAGCTTCTGCCCCTCAAATACCCTAGATAGAACTCTGCATATAACAGATTAGTTATTGATCAAGTGTATCAGGCATTGAAATGCCAAAAGATACTAACTGTCAGCGGCTAAAGACTGGACAGTTTACGAGCACGGTACACTTGCATAAGCCTCACTTCCACACAGAGCGATGTTCTTAAGGCTTCGTCAAGCTGTACCAGTTGTTAATCAATAACTAGAGACCTTTAGATTCTAAGACGAGTACGACTTCGAATTCGAGATTTTCTCATTACTAAGTAGTGGTCGCTCGTGAACCAGCGTCACTTTTTGGCGGGAAAATTAAATGTGATAGCCATCGTCATTCTACAACGAGTGTTTGCGAAGTGGAGAAGGCTTTACCTCCTTCCATAAAGATAACAGTTCTAACTTTTCCAGTGAAAAAAAGTACAATGAAGCATTCCGGGTGACTATTTTTTGAAAACACGCGAAAAAACGTAAAATCAAATCTGGTACTCGTTGTCGTCCTCGAATCTCTAAGTCTCTTTTATAAAGACTGCATGGTGGGTCCCAACATTGACATTGCTTTCATGTTATTATCAGGGAATGAAGTCCCTCAAGTGGTAACAACAAAGGTAAATGTTCTGCAGCATGGTGATACAGTTACTATTAAATGCATGGTGACGGACACTGGAAGCCGGGTTACTAAGGTGAACAGGATTGCTTGGTTTAAAGATGGCGAGATGAAGAAGGAAAATCGAGAGGAGCCTAGATACACCATCGATCCGATGGTTATCAGAAACGCAGGAGCTGAACATGGAGGAAATTACACTTGCCTCTTGGAAATTATGGTGCGAGGTCGGAAACACATGAACATATCTGACACCACTCAAGTTCAAAGTAAGTGAGCCTAAGGAACTTCAAGTGAATTGTGTAATTTAAAGGCACCAGTACCACTGCGCTTAAAATTAAAATTAAAAAAAAAAACCATTCCTAGAGCGGGAAAATGTTGCAGCCGGGCGCAGGAAAATATACGATTAATACTAATAGTAAGAATACTGTATGGGTAGTGTGTATTAAAACATTCGTGTATATTCTAGGCTTAGCAATTATACAACCGTTGTTGAGAAAGTGGAAGGAGACTCATACCACTGATGACTGAATCCACAACTGATAAGTTACTTTATTATACATTGTACACACTATCTGTCTTTTCATTGGTTAAGACCTTACAGCTAATTTTGGAAATCAGCGAGACCTACTGAGATATAGTTAGATCTGCTAGCAGATAAATAACTGACTAATCTGTAGGTTAAGCGCCCGTCGTTATTTTCTTCCAAACAATGTATAATAAATCATTAGAATCGTTTTTTGTGAATCCCAAATAATCAAGGTCTCGGTAAGTGTTATCAACCTGGGCCTTCGGCTCAGCTGATAACACTTTCCTCGACCTTGATTATTTCGGATATCAGAAAAACGTCATCCAATAATTGTTTAATATATTGCCACCAATGAGGAAGGCAGCATACAATCTGTACATATCATCTAACGTACAGGAAAATGTGCACATACTAAAAGTTTTGTTCGGTTTTATTACTCTCGATTTAAGTTTATAGCTTTACTGATATAATTTAATGGGGAGGAGAAGCAACTAGAGTCGAAACTAGAACCTTATTTTAAAAAAATGAAACAAAAGATAACATTATTCCATTCAAACAGAAAGGAAAAAGTTGAGTTCTGCGTTTTTGTCTAAGGCAAACTATAAACCCTGAAGTACAGTTTAGATGGGCCGTTTAGCAGTACATTATTAAAAAACTGAAATCAGTAAAGAAGGTATGATCGTTGCAGTTGTCATTAGCGCTGCAGTGGTCTACCCAATGAGCTATGAACACACATAGATCGGGAGCAGGCCAATTTGTTGAGTCCATCTTTATCCATGAAAGGAATGAAATATGGAATGAAGACGATGACTGCGGAAACACAAGTTTACATGAAGATGTGGTCGATATGGTCGTCGCAGTTGATGGATTTGTTGCATCCTTATTTTTCAGTTGCACCATGGTTTGAAACGAAAGAAGGGGAATCCCTAACCAAGGAAAAAGGAGATAATGTGACAATGGAGTGCAGTGCCAAGGGCTTTCCATTGATGGTGGAGTGGAAAGTTAAGTTTAGCAACAACGAAACTGTTCTACCTTGTGTTGGTAAGGTTAATATGACTTTGTCACATCCGATCCCATAAAATTTTATTATAGTTTTAGTTATATGATTGCACGTTTTAGTGGTCACAATCTTTCAATAAAAAGGCTGAAGTATAACGATTTAGCAAGTTATTAGCCCGTGACTCCCAAATCTGATCTGCGGTATGTTCGTGTTCATAATGATGAGATTTTATTATATGGCCACAATAGTACGCGTGCTCTGATTGGCTGTTTTCCTGTAATGACCGGGCATTACTAGCTTGGTATCCAAGTCATCATCATCATCATTTACTAGCCTTTTTTTTACAACAAATTTAACAGGATACAGCAGGTTGTTAGGCGAGGAGACCTCAAGAAACCACCAGGCTTATAAAGAGAGGCCACCTCAACATCACAATATTATAAGAAATAAGGGCTGCGAAGAAGTGCGGCTAAAACTAGTTTAGTAACTATTTTAATAAAAACTCTAGCACTTTGTTCTTAAAGACAGAAAAGCTTGACAAGTTTGTAACAGATGCAGGAAGACAGTTCCAGATTCTAGGTCCTTGGTAAAGAATTGTGAATTTCTTGATGTTCGTACGACATGAATGCACTCGATAATTACTAGCTGTTCTTGAGTGATATCTATGGACTTGACTGTTTGTCATAAACAGATTGCGGAAGAGTGGAGGCAGCAGATTATTGTGGTAGCGAAACATAAATTTAGCAGTATCGAGCGTATTAACTTGGAAAATATCTAGAATTTCCAATTTGGAGAATAGAGGAGCAGTATGTGCTCGATATTCTGAATTTGTAATAGCTCGCACAGCCCGCTGTACAACCTGTGTTTAACTTGATATTTGACATCCTTATGGACATCCATGTTATGGTCAATTGTCAAAAAGGTATCTGCTGACCGGTATAACCTGACTGTATTGCTGGCTCAGGTGTATAACTCATTGCCTTGACGCGTACATGTTTTTAAAGTTATCCGCTGACCGGTTTTTGGTTTTAATTGATCGCAGCCTCAGGTCTATAAGGAAAGGCCATATAATAAATAACTTATTAACCTCGTCCGTTTGATTCTTACCGGAAAATCTCAGCAGACCTCGGTCTTGCATCAACACCTCGGTCTGAGATTTCCCTGTAATGACCTCGATTTTACAAATAGAATGGTTCAATAAGCTACATACCCAAAGTTTTTACCGTATGAAGCAGTGTAATTTTTTCCTGCTTGGTTTTTTTGCAGATTCATCAAAGGATGAACGTTACAAGGTTGCAAGGAAGGGAGTTTACAGTCCTTACGTTTTGACCATCACTAATGTTAGCCGCGAAGACACTGGGAACTATTACTGCTGTCTCTCCTCCGGATGCTCTGCAGACGTTGAAAAGTGCCAGAAGTTTACCCTCGCTGTCACAGGTAACTTTTACTCAAAATTTGATGGCGCCTTTAGCTTAGATATAAAAATATCTTAACAAAACCATCGCGCGTATACTACAACCTTAGGAATACACGTTGCACACAAACTGATAACCATTTCACGACTACTGCTTAGTAATACAAGTGCTAAGGCCTAAGACAGACCGGAGAACAGACAGAGAGCAGTAGACAAGATCAAATATGCTGCGACTGCCAGGCCACTTACATTGGTGAGACCGGCAGGAAGTGAGCTTATCGCGCGACTGCCGGCTGAATGCAAACGTTAACGAGCAACAAAAATTGGTGATGTCAACAATCACATTGCTGAACGCCACTTAAAGACGAAGGTAAACATCAAATCGACTAGGACTCTGAGCGAAAATTTTATGCATAAGTATTTTACAGATTACTATCGATCTACGAATCACTTTTAAAAAGTTGGTTTACTGCTGGCCTATAACAAACGCCACTGCCTCGAATTCAGCAGTTACAGGCATCGTACGAACGACGTATTGACGGACTGAAGCAAAACTATAAAATATCAGCAAGTCCACAGCGGCAAGCCGTTGAGTAGACTTTGAGTGGTGCCAGATCTCCCAGTTAGCCTTGGATCAGTACAATAATAACTTGTAGAAAATATAAATCGGCAAACAGATCCTTACGGCAAGGCGATGAAGAACTCAAAAGAACAAAACAAAAAATATATATTTAAACAAATTTGCCTAATATTTCGGTTTGAAAGAAAAACCTTCTTCAGGGACTAAAACTTGAAAATGAAGATAAGACTAAAAACTTTTAGTTATATCTTACGTTTTCACTTGATTTAAAATGGTTTCTCTGTGAACTTAACAACTTACTGAGCCTATATTAACACTGATTTCATTTTTGCCTTAGTACAACATTGTTAGTAGTGTATGTTACTAAAATACTAGTTATTTTTTCTTGTTGACAGACGATACTGAATGGGTTAACGGCGCCTCTGTGACACTTGCATCTCAGCGTGCTGTTATTTTCACCATAATGGCTTTCACTGTATTATTTTATCATTTCTGAGCTCACCTGTCTTCTGATGATAACTTATTGAGGGTTTTGCTCTTTCCTAATGCAAAACAGTTCACTTAGACACACATTACACTGACATTACTCTAGGCGATAAAGAATTCTTTGTATTGGGCAAAACTTTTATTTTGGGACAGCTATTGTCAAAAATTATATTTTACTGTTTGTAAAACGATCGGTAACAAGTTGAAGTAGATACTAGCAGTAAAGTTAGTTGATTCAGAATCTAAGCGAAATGTCAAAACACTTGATCACTGAGGACCGTTGTAAAAGCTTTGTAGCTTCTCCTAACATTTTATTGGCATTGTGTTATTTTTCGTAAAGATAATCACAAGCAGCTTGCATTTAAAGTTGCATGTGTACAATCGCTTTCAGTAAACGCTTGAAATCTAACAAATAATCACTGCCAGTATATTTTAACATTTTAATGAGTTCCTCTGGTTGATAAGTTATAGTTCGTGTAACACATTTCTTTTCCTCCGATAGAAACCATTATGAAGTGACAATTAAGATCAATTGTTTTTCTATGGTTTTTAAGTTATGTTCTTGTTAATTGTTGATTGGCAAATGAGTCCTGGTCTTCCCTGGTCTTCTCTGGGCGCCCTCCATACGATATAATTACCGAATCTGACAACTACATATCAGTAGTACAAAGACAAGTACTGCTGAAGATTTTTAGTTGTTAATGAACTTGAATGAATAAATAATCAATTAATGATGATAGAAAGAAATCAGACCTAGCCAAAATTCACTTAGGGTCAAGGCAAGTGACGTTGCATGCAAGCGTTATCATCTTGTGGCCCTTACTGTACTGACTATTTCGAATCCACAATATGTACGCTCTGTTTTGTAAAAAGTTATTGGTATATGGCTGGAAATTTTTTCCTAACCGCGCGCGCTCATTGGTTACATTGAGGTCACATGACCTCTAACAATAAAACTGTTTCCCGCCAAAATCTCTGAGCGTGCAATGAGCGTGCAACATTGCAAAATCTATGATGTCGATCAGAAGGTAACAGTGCATGATGACCGACAACCTTCGTTCAAATCAATAGGGAGCTTTAGCAAAGACGACGGCGACGCCACCGAAAACGTCACTTTTAAAATGAATTCGCGTTTTTGCAAACCTTGTTGTGTTTCTTCAAATTTGCTAAAAATGTCAAATGCAGGCGAATTTCCCTAGAATGGTCGAATTTCACATCGTTGTCCTGCAGTGACGGCAAAGAAATGTACAAAAAGGCCTGATGCACGTGCAAAATTATTGTTTTGATTCACAAACCTATTGCTTTTTTGACTGGTCCTCGTTCCTGTCGCAGTCGTAATATTATACTATAAAGCTCCCTTTCCCTCGGCTCTGCCTCGAGATCTCGGGAAACAAAATTAACTGTTTCCCTCGGTGTTTATTGTTTCAAAATGCCCATGGGAATAACCAGTCGTCCGTGCAGGAGGATTTGAAAACGTATCAACAGTTTATGCAACATTTGGGCCTCAAACATAGTGTTCTATGGTGGGGATTCGGAAATGGAGACATAGATAGGCAATGACATTTTGACTGAGACGTACAGTATATATTATTACGTACATTTTAAACATATATTACAAATTACTATATCTTAATTTAATATTATATATTATATAGATTTAAAAGTATTGTATTGTAAAAGACTTCGCAAAAAAAAGGAATAAAAATGCGTTAACGAGCAAACTGATCTGGTTTATCAGCAAAATCAAGAGCGTTTTTATAGATTTTTGTTGTATTGTCAGCATTCAATTCAGAGATGTTCTGAAATTGTTTTTCTTATGTTACGTCAGAACCTAAGAACTTCTTAGGTATTCCTCTTTCAGAGACTGAAAAAGGAATACGCTTTGTAGCGATTTTTTCTTCCTAGCTAGCAGACCTTGCTTCTCGGTAAATGATACCTGCAAGGCACCGACAGTTTCGTTCCAAATACAGTCCACTTAAAATTTCATGATAAATCCTCTTTTCAGGGATGGCGCGGGAACGGATAGAGGAATGGTGTCGAACCCCGTATCAAACCGTACCGAAAAGAATATCGCCGTTTATGAAGGTGCTAAACCCTTCTGAAGACAACAAAACCCTAACTTGACAAGCCAAAAGTAATATAAGTTTGTACTAATAATGGGAAATAAAACATAGAACAAATAAATAAAACCTTAAACATTACCGGGCTAAAACAAAATTCTCAAATTTGATTGGCTATCAACTGTCCTGATTTCAGTAGGGTGTTTGTGAATAGAACAGTACGCGTCATGCCTAAGTAATTAGGGATCTTGCGATCTGACAACGGCGACGTCCATGAAAACGTCGCTGAAAAATAGACTTTGGCATCCTTTTAAACTTCTTCGCGATTATCCCAATTCTCCCTGTTATTAAAAAGAAGTGAATGATGATTGGAGCTGAAGAGAGGGGACCGCGCGCCAATTTATACAGAGATATATAGTAGAATTTATCGCCTTGCCGTTCCTGTTCTCGAGTAAACTTAAATTTGGTCATTTCACGTCGTTCTTTTGCAGGGACAGCAAAGAAGTGTACCAATGTACCGTGGTGCACATGCAGAGTTGTTGTTTTGCTAATTGAACCTTTTGCTTTCTTAGGTTCCCTTTGCCTCTGCCGTCGTAGTTTCGTAGGGTCCCTATTGGACAGTACGCGCCTTCGGGATCGCACGCGCGCACTTAAATGGCTCTTTTTTCGACTGCTAGCAAAAAGAAATCTCAGAATTTCTTGTGTTTTAAGTTTAAAAAAAGGCCAAGATATCACAAATTTTGTTATAGTTATGATTAATTGGTAACAGAACTTCGTGTCCTTCAACTCAGACTGTAATCATACTGCTCGTGATTAAATAGATTTTGTTAATCATTCGTATGATTATAGACCGAATTGGACTCCACTCAGTCCCATTACCATCACTGACATAAGTCAAATAATGTCATTGTTTTCTGTCCAGTCTCCGTGAATTTTCAGGGCGACTTAGCATTCGCAGACAGACAACAACACTACGATGATCTTATTTGCACTTTCTTTAGTAAGCCTAAATATTTGTTCTCAGTTTTATTTTCCTTACAAATTCATATTACGCTTGGTTTAACTGCGCCAGCTCGTTTTGAAATACCACAACATTGAAATTCAAGATAAAAATTAGCAAAATACCGCTTGAAACAATTGTCCAAAACAACACTGAAATTGCATACTTTCTGTTTATCCTGATGCCTTTGAACGGATTTTTCTTTTGTTTTAATAATATTTCAACTTATCAACTTGTCCCAATAACGTCAATTGTCTTATGACCTATAAGTGTCAACGGATAAATTAATACGCAAACAAAACACCCGGCTTAATACAGCTTAACGCTATGAACAGCTTTGCATTGTCTTCTTCAGAATCGGCTCTGGTGTATTGTGGTAAACAATAAATGAATTGTATAGAAGTCGAAAGCCATCTGTTTACACAGGAGATTTCAACTATAGCCATAAGAATCTGCATCACGAAATTTCTATTCTCGAAAATTTGGTGACCGATCAGGACTTGTCAAACGTAATGTCGTGGATCAAGACCACTTATATAAAGTATCCCAGAATTTAAACAACGGAGCCGAACTTTACCCAAAGAACAGGTTGACGCTATGGTTGCAAGGTTAAACACAACTAAAGCGTTAGATAACTACGGAAATGCTATGAAACATAACGAGAAAAAACTAAGTCGAGAGGAGATTGATAAAATGTTGGAAAGGTTAGCGGATGCCTCCAAAAATAAGGAGAAAACACTGGAGAGACAGCGTACTGGAGCAGCGAGAGAAATGGGTGTTGTGAATACATATGCATGGATCAACGGAAAATTACTAAGAAGTCGAGTTACCAGACCAGATGGCAATTGGTATTAATAAATATACCTTCGATTGCCCTTGGTGTGTCTCACGAAATTCTCAAATTCAGAAAGATTTCTTGATCAGATGTTTGAACCAACGGCCTAACCATTGCAAGAGAGTATGCTTGGCCTTATTGTGATGGCCTTCTTCTACTTCTACGATAATTCAGGAAAATCAAAGATGCAGAATACCCAGCCATGACTGCATCAGTGCTAGAGAACAAGCGGCATGGTCACGGCTTCAATTCAGGCAGCAGTTTAGGTCGTTTAGGGCATTTGAATCATATACCGGCGTCAAGTGTGTAAATTACCATTCAGTTTGAAGCTCCATAGCACTGATTACAACACTTTGAGGTGGAACTGTGATCGGGAGAGGAATGGCCTTTAGTGAAGCTATAAAGCCTTTTCCCTGAACAAAGACAAAACATTTAAGGAAGAACGTCGACATCGAACGCGACGGTGGTTAAACTGGTAACTCTGTTCAAAACCGCGTGAGGTTGCCCTTAGTAATTAGAAAACGAATGTGTTAATTTTCATAGTAGTGTTTCCTTGTGCGCAGGCGTGTTCCCGCGGGTGTTTTCAAAGACGAGTTATGTTCGTTTCTGAGCCTCTCGATTCTTTTGGGACGATCGATGAATACGTACATTCTGTTACTTTCCATAGAGTTACTCTGCTGTTAATTAGAGGCACTTTTAAGGATGCAAAATACTTCAAACAATTTCTCGAAATTTACTCAGCTTGTTCATCGTTTAATAAACCATAAATCCATGCCTATAATGAGACAAAACTTTGTTTGTTTCTGCAAGAGAGCTCATTCTCTCTTGGTTTGTGCCATTATCTGCTACGTGGTTTGTGTTTTTGCATAGACGCCTTACAGACTCAAGGTATCATTCTTAGCTTGGCTTTAATTTAATTGTTCAGTTCAATTAAATGAAAATGAGATGGAAGAATCTGTCGACTTAGCATTCAGCTTGATAAAATAATCCCTCAAAGTGAAAAATAAAACGAAGAACTGCAACTCAGTAATCTCAGATAGGTGACTAGAAGCACATCGTATACTGGTGAGCAATCTAGCCTGCGAACAGCAGACGCATTTCCGGTCGTCGCTTCTCTCCCTCCGAAAAACTGAGGGAGAGAAGCGACGACCGGAAATGCGTCTGCTGTTCGCAGGCTATGAGCAATCCGGCTTGTAATCATTATTCAGGAAGGTGACAAATAAAAACAGAAGAACATGTCTTTTTAGACTGCATTATTGAGACAAAGACCTCTTTCAGCAACTCACCCTCAATAAGTTGAGGTCTTAGTGATTTAGGAGGCTTCGTGAGTTGAGCCATTCATTAACGGTAAACTAAGAGCGGACCTTTTCCTCAGAGAAAATTCATCAGAGATGTATTTGATTTTAAAATCCTCTCTAACACCCAACAGATTCTGGTCAAGTTTAAAATTTTTGTGCATCTATAAGGTGGCGCACAAGTAAAACCAAGCTTTATCACCCAAGTAAAACCAAGTGTTATCAACCTGGGCCTTCGGCTCGGCTGATAACACTTTACTCGACCTTGATTATTCCGGATATCAGAAAAACCTCATCCAATAATTTTTTAATATATTGCCACCAATGAGGAAGGCAGCATACAATCTGTACATACCATATAATGTACAAGAAAATGTGTACATACTAAACGTTTGTTCGGTTTTATTACTCTCGATTTACGCTTATAGCAGGGGCACCCGAACGAAAATATAGTTCAAAACCACTTAAATATAGCATTGTTAAACGTATTTTAGTATTTAGACGGTAGATATAGGCATATTTTTATCCCCTAAAATTTTTTCATCTGTTCGGATTTCCTAGCTGAAAGTCTAGTGATCCGAAAATTATAGGGATCAAAACTTACCTTTTCGAAAATTTCAGCCAAAAAAAAGGCTTCCGAAAATTATAGGTGACCTTTTTCAGGGTAAAAATCCGTTAAAAATAGGCAATTATACCATTTTTTAGATGTTCGAAAATCCTAGGAGAGGCAGGCAAGCAAGAAATTTTACAACGAATGTTCCGAAAATTCTTGGTCTCAAATCGTCTTCCGAACATATTTTCCGGAAAATTGTCGTTGGGTACCCTGTTATAGCTTTAATGATTTAATTTAATAGGGTGGAGAAACAACTAGAGTCGAAACTAGAGCCTTATTTTAAAAAAATGAAACGAAAGATAACATTATTCTATTTAAACAGAAAGGAAAAAGTTGAGTTCTGCGTTTTTGTCTAAGGCAAACTATAAAGCCTGAAGTAATGTACACTTGAAACAGTTTAGATGGGCCGTTTAGCAGTACATTATTAAAAAACTGAAATCAGTAAAGAAGGTATGATCGTTGCAGTTGTCATTAGCGCTGCAGTGGTCTACCCAATGAGCTATGAACACCCATAGATCGGGAGCAGGCCAATTTGTTGAATCCATCTTTATCCATGAAAGGAATGAAATACGGAATGAAAATGATGACTGCGGAAACACAAATTTACACGATTGAAGATATGGTCGATATGGTCGTCGCAGTTGACGGATTTGTCACATCCTTATTTTTCAGTTGCAGTTGCACCATGGTTTGAAAAGAAAGAAGGAGAATCCCTAACCAAGGAAAAAGGAGATAATGTGACAATGGAGTGCAGTGCCAAGGGCTTTCCATTGATGGTGGAGTGGAAAGTTAAGTTTAGCAACAACGAAACTGTTCTACCTTGTGTTGGTAAGGTCGATATGACTTTGTCACATCCGATCCCATAAAATTTTATTATATTTTTAGTTAAGTGATTGTTTTAGTGGTCACAATCTTTCAACAAAGAAGCTGAAGTATAACGATTTAGCAAGTTATTAGCCCGTGACTCCCAATTTGATCTGCGGTATGTTCGTGTTCACGATGATGAGAATTTTATTATATGGCCACAACAGTACGCATGCTCTGATTGGCGTTTTCCTGTAATGACCGGGCATTACTAGCTGGGTGTCCAAGTCATATACAACCTGTGTTTAACATGATATTTGACCTCCTTATGGACATCCATGTTATGGTCAATTGTCTAAAAGGTATCTGCTGACCGGTATAACCTGACTGTATCGCTGTCTCAGGTGTATAACTCATTGCCTTGACGTGTTTTTTAAAGTTATCCGCTGACCAGTTTTTAGTTTAAAATTGATCGCAGCCTCAGGTCTATAAGGAAAGGCCGTGTAATAAATAACTTATTAACTTCGTTTGTTTGATTTTTACCGGAAAATCTCAGCAGACGTCTGCCTTGCATTAAGACCTCGCTCTGAGATTTCCCTGTAATGACCTCGATTTTACAAATAGAATGGTTCAATAAGCTAGCCTACATACCCAAAGTTACAAGTTTTTACCGTATGAAGCAGTGTAATTTTTTTCTTTCTTGGTTGTTTTGCAGATTCATCAAAGGATGAACGTTACAAGGTTGCAAGGAAGGGAGTTTACAGTCCTTACGTTTTGACCATCACTAATGTTAGCCGCGAAGACACTGGGAACTATTACTGCTGTCTCTCCTCCGGATGCTCTACAGACGTTGAAAAGTGCCAGAAGTTTACCCTCGCTGTCACAGGTAACTTTTACTCAAAGAATGATGGCAGAAATTGTTTCACACAAATATCTTGTACCCAAATTTTCCTTGGCGCCTTTAGCTTAGATATAAAAATATCTTAACAAAACCATCGCGCGTATACTACAACCTTAAGAACACACGTTGCACACAAACCGATAACCATTTCACGACTACTGCTTAGTAATACAAATGCTAAGGCCTAAGACAGACCGGAGAACAGACAGAGAGCAGTAGACAAGATCAAATATGCTGCGACTGCCAGGCCACTTACATTGGTGAGACCAGCAGGAAGTGAGCTTATCACGCGACTGCCGACTGAATGCAAACGTTAACGAGCAACAAGAATTGGTGATGTCAACAATCACATTGCTGAATGCCACTTAAAGACGAAGGTAAACATCAAATCGACTATGACTCTGGGCGAAAATTTCATGCATAAGTACTTTACAGATTACTATCTACGAATCACTTTTAAAGTGGAGGGGGACAGGGGGGCGGGAGCCCGGGAGAACAGGGGGCGGGAGGGGTACGGGAGACGGGAGAAGAAAGAGCGGGAGGCGGGATCTCCACGATGGCGGGAAGCGGGATAGAAATTCAAAAAGACAAGCTTTTGCTATTTGTTACTGCTTACTTCCAGTCAAAGAAACGAACCCAAGAACGTTTCTTGACTTCTATTTAACGTTTTCCGAGGCTTACAGCAAAATTTTACACACGAGAAAAGTCAAAAAACGAAAATTCGTGCTCGGGATAAAAAAAACGGTATTACTTCCTGTGAAATTGGAAACCTTTCCAAGTCGCTTTATACATCATAGGACATGAATGAGATAGCATGACATATGTACACGTGTGTCGACTGTGTCAGTCGTGTCAGTGTCTCATCTGTCTTGCTAGCTGTCGAAATTCTCCGTAAGAACGACAAAGCGAATCAGGTCAAATGTCGTCAGAGACCATTTAGATCGGTCTTAGCATTTTTCGGTTCGGTGGGGAAAAATCCGTCTATGGAAGACCTTCCTGGGAGCTCGCTCCTTACGACTATAGTTCACAAAACACTGTTATGAAGATTTTGCCGCGTGGTGTAAACTTGTGTCAGGGCGGATAAAGGTTGGGCGGTGAAACGAGCGCGTCCGAGCAAAAAGGTGTGATGCAGTGGACTGGGACTCTGCTTAGAAATGTCGCTTGTTTTCGCTTGTTTGTGACTTTGGTCAGGGCTTGCGATGTGGTTTGTCCATTTGACACCGCCGCTGTCACTGAATTATGGCGGCTTGATTTGTTTTCTTGCTCTTCTTCCTCGTTCTTTTGTGCTGGTACGCTGTCTTCGAGAGGCAAATGTCGCTATTTTTTGCGGGAGGTTTAGTCAGGAGTAGACAACCATCTCCTTCAAAGGGTTTCTCTTATTACTTCCTTCACTCTACCACTGAATTATATTTTACTTCTACTACTCGCCAATGTCAATGTTATTCCAAAACAAAAATAAACTAAGTACGGTCTAAAACACGAAGGAAAATCTCATCCATGTCATCCATGGCAAAACTAGAAGAAAGCAGATGGTGTTTCATAACTAGATGACGTGTATTTTATAAATACACTAAACTCTACAGCTCTAAACTCCTCAGGTTTTACTGTTTACCTTGTTTTGTTTTAGAGAGAAAAACGGAGAAAAAACCTTAAAACTAACCTCAATAAATTTTGTTTACATGCGGTTGCCGAATTTGCGATGCATTGCGCGAATCGTCATGGCGCGTTGCACCCGAGAAGCAAAGTTTGAAGCAGTACAACGCCACTACATCAAAATACATCAATCTGATTTTTTGTTCAGTACAAAATTTATCCCCCTTTAACAGATGTAAAACTTTAACATTGCAGCCTGAAATTTCAGAAAGAAAATAGGATTTCCGGTTTGCAAACGGGAAAATTTCGCCGGCCTTCAAGCGCACCGGAAGCGCGGAAAGAGCGCTCCTGCCAGTCCTACTCCGCATCACACATTAAATGAAGAGCGGAGCGCTCGTTTCACCGCCCAACATTTATCCGCACTGCTTGTGTCGAAGGAAAGCCGCTTCAATGATCGCGCTGGAAAGTGCGGAGTGGTTCGATTTACCACACTATTTTTTATTTTGGACAAGGCCAAAGCACTTTCTATTAGAATCTGAATAGGGAGTCAAAGAGCGTGATTTACATGATAACGGGAGAAACACAATAAAGGGCGAGAGTCGGGAAACAAAGGGACAAAAACGTACGGGAGGCGGGAGATTGTGACCCCCCTGTCCCCCCCCCCCCCCCCCACTTTAAAAGGTTGGTTTACTGCTGACCTATAACAAACGCCACTGCCTCGAACTCAGCAGTTACCGGCATCGTACGAACGACGTATTGACGGACTGAAGCAAAACTATAAAATATCAGGTCCAAAGCGGCAAGCCGCTTGATTGGTGCCCGATCTCCCAGTACTAGTTGTATAGCCTTGGATCAGTACAATAATAACTTGTAGAAAATATAAATCGGCAAACAGATCCTTACGGCAAGGCGATGAAGAACTCAAAAGAACAAAACAAAAAATATATATTTAAACAAATTTGCCTAATATTTCGGTTTGAAAGAAAAACCTTCTTCAGGGACTAAAACTTGAAAATGAAGATAAGACTAAAAACTTTTAGTTATATCTTACGTTTTCACTTGATTTAAAATGGTTTCTCTGTGAACTTAACAACTTACTGAGCCTATATTAACACTGATTTCATTTTTGCCTTAGTAGTGTATGTTACTAAAATACTAGTTATTTTTTCTTGTTGACAGACGATACTGAATGGGTTAACGGCGCCTCTGCGACACTTGTATCTCAGCGTGCTGTTATTTTCACCATAATGGCTTTCACTGTATTATTTTATCATTTCTGAGCTCACCTGTCTTCTGATGATAACTTATTGAGGGTTTTGCTCTTTCCTAATGCAAAACAGTTCACTTAGACACACATTACACTGACATTACTCTAGGCGATAAAGAATTCTTTGGGCAAAGCTTTTATTTTGGGACAGCTACTGTCAGAAAGTATATTTTACTGTTTGTAAAACGATCGGTAACAAGTTGAAGTAGATACTAGCAGTAAAGTTAGTTGATTCAGAATCTAAGCGAAATGTCAAAACACTTGATCACTAAGGACCGTTGTAAAAGCTTCGTAGCTTCTCCTAACATTATAGTTCGTGTAACACATTTTTTTTCCTCCGATAGAAACCATTATGAAATGGCAATTAAGATCAATTGTTTTTCTAAGGTTTTTAAGTTACCAGTATGTTCTTGTTAATTGTTGATTGGCAAATGAGTCCTGGTCTTCCCTGGTCTTCTCTGGGTGCCCTCCACACGATATAATTATCGAATCTGACAACTAAATATCAGTAGTACAAGTATCAGTAGATTTTTAGTTGTTAATGAACTTGAATGAATAAATAATCAATTAATGATAATGGGAAGAAATCAGACTTAAAGCCTATATTCACTTAGGGTCACGGCAAGTGACGTTGCATGCAAGCGGTATCATCTTGTGGCCCTTACTGTACTGACTATTTTCGAATCCACCATATGTACGCTCTGTTTTGTAAAAAGTTATTGGTATATGGCTGGAAATTTTTTCCTAACCGCGCGCGCTCTCATTGGTTACATCGAGGTCACATGACCTCTAACAATGAAACTGTTTCCCTCCAAAATCTCTGAGCGTGCAACATTGCAAAATCTATGATGTCAGAAGGTAACAGTGCGTGATGATCGACAACCTTCGTTCAAATCAATAGGGAGCTTTAGCAAAGACGACGGCGAAGCCACCGTAAACGTCACTTTTAAAAGGAATTCGCGTTTTTGCAAACCTTGTCGTGTTTCTTCAAATTTGCTAAAAATGTCAAATGCAGGCGAATTTCCCTAGAATGGTCGAATTTCACATCGTTGTCCTGCAGTGACGGCAAAGAAATGTGCAAAAAGGCGTGATGCACGTGCAAAGTTATTGTTTTGATTGACAAACCTATTGCTTTTTTGACTGGTCCTCGTTCCCGTCGCTGTCGTATTAGGGAGCTTTAGCAATGACGACGGCGACGGCAGCGAGAACGTCAAAAAAACAATAGGCTTATTAAGCAAAACAACAACTTTGCACGTGCATCACGCGTTTTTGGACATTTCTCTACCGCCTCTTCAAGACTACAACGTGAAAATGCCTAATTTCACGTTTTATGGAGGACGTAAACAAGCGACGACAAATCTTTCTTTCTCTTTCTAAACTTTAGTGCAGTCACCAAGAAATCAGCTCCAGGGAAATTCTCCCACTTTTGACATTTCAAGCGAATTGGAATAAACGAGGAAAAGTTTGAAAAAACGAGTACTCTTTTTTAAAGTGACGTTTTCGCTGCCGTTGCCGTCGTCGGTGCTAAAGCTCCCTAGTATTACTATAAAGCGCTCTTTCCCTCGGCTCTGCCTCGAGAAACATTGAGATTCTCGGGAAACAAAATTAACTGTTTCCTTCGGGACCAGTTGTTAGGTGTTTATTGTTTCCAAATGCCCATGGGAATAACCAGTCGTCCCTGCAGGAACATTTGAAAACGTATCAACAGTTTATGCAACATTTGGGCCTCAAACATAGTGTTCTATGGTGGGGATTCGGAAATGGAGACATAGATAGGCAATGGCATTTTGACTGAGACGTACAGTATATATTATTACGTACATTTTAAACATATATTACAAATTACTATATCTTAATTTAATATTATACATTATATAGATTTAAAAGTATTGTATTGTAAAAGACTTTGCAAAAAAAAAAAAGAATAAAAATGCGTTAACGAGCAAACTGATCTGGTTTATCAGCAAAATCAAGAGCGTTTTTATAGATTTTTGTTGTATTGTCAGCATTCAATTCAGAGATGTTCTGAAATTGTTTTTCTTATGTTACGTCAGAACCTAAGAACTTCTTAGGTATTCCTCTTTCAGAGACTGAAAAAGGAATACGCTTTGTAGCGATTTTTTCTTCCTAGCTAGCAGACCTTGCTTCTCAGTAAATGATACCTGCGAGGCACCGACAGTTTCGTTCCAAATACAGTCCACTTAAAATTTCATGATAAATCCTCTTTTCAGGGATGGCGCGGGAGCGGATACAGGGTTGGTGTCGAGCCCCGTATCACACCGTACCGAAAAGAATATCGCCGTTTATGAAGGTGCTAAACCCTCAAACAGGGGTGGATCCAGGGTAGTTCAAGTGATTTCCAGAAATCACTCAACTGTTTCCAAACCTGCGTTTGTTACCCCTCAGGTTCTTTATTGTAAATCAAGAAATCAATTAGCGTCCCATCTCGTTATTTCGTCAATCACACAGCACACCCGGTCGTTTTCGAGCGAATTCGACGAGTGTCCGTTTGCGCGGTTTCGTCCTTTGTCGATACTTCCGAGAATAATGCAAAAAAACTCGTAGGCACGACCGGAGAAAGTTTTTCCCCGTGGGTGGGACTGTATGGTATATGGATCGTGTCACAAATCACTGAAAACCAAGTTCGATTGGTCAGAAACACTCACATTGTTTTGCGAACTACTCAAAGTCGGTTGTGATTGGCTATTCAAGCCGCAAACTACCGTGGAAACTACTGACAATCGTATATAAAGGGAAGTCTCCCCCTGAAAGTCCTTTCGTTTGTTCTTGTTGATTTGCCGATTAGAGTTCATCGTTAACTTGCTACGGAGGAAGACAAGATTTTGATTTATAAACCATGTTAGAGGCGATCCAGTCTGTCGGAAGGAGGACTGTTCTCATATTCGGACCAGGACAAGGTCAAGTTCATAGAGAATGTGTGGAAACCAGCTGACACTGGGAAGTCAAATAGCTCACCTAGTGGAATGTTCTAATTAAGTCTGGGTAGATTATGCGCTGGAAGGTCCTACATTTTCACTGAGCAAATGTGATTTTAAGACAAAGAAATGAATTTTTGTACAGAATTATGCCTTTCTGAGGAGGTGCTGTTTATGTGTCTGGATGGCTTGAGGTGCTCTCAGAATGCAGGAAAATTGCATTCTGAGAGCACTAAATTTCAAATTTTCTTGGGGGAGCATGCCCCCAAACCCCCCTAGTTAAGTTGCTGCAAATCACTCATGTAAAATCCTGGATCCACCCCTGTCAAAGATAACAAAACCCTAACTTGACAAGCCAAAAGTAATATAAGTTTGTACTAATAATGGAAAATAAAACATAGAACAAATAAATAAAACCTTAAACATTACCGGACTAAAACAAAATTCTCAAATTTGATTGGCTATCAACTGTCCTGATTTCAGTAGGGTGTTTGTGAATAGGACAGTATGCGTCATACCTAAGTAATTAGGGACCTTGCGATCCGACAACGGCGACGTCCATGAAAACGTCACTGTAAAATGGACTTTCGCATGCTTTTAAACTTCTTCGCGATTATTCCAATTCACCCTGTTATTAAAAAGAAGTGAATGATGGTTGGAGCTGAAGAGAGGGTACCGCGCGCCAATTTATAATGGTAATTGCACTGAGTGGAGTGCAATTTGGTCTGAAATCATACGCGTGATTTGAAATCACAAGTATGATTTCAGACCAAAATTGCACGACACGAAGTTCAATTACCACTTTATTACAGCCATTTTGAAATTCAGTCAGTACTAATATTTTATTGATCAAGTAGCCGGTTTGTTAAAAAGGCGAAACAAAAAGGCTTTTACCTCTCATTTTGTATTCGAAACAGAAATGATGCGATATAGAACAAAAATGGTGCGATTTAAAACAGAAATGATGCGATTTAGAACATGACTGGCGCGATTTGGAACAGATGCGATTTAGAGCAAAAAATGTTGCGATTTGGGAATTAATCACACTGCTGAGAGCCAATCAGATTGCACGGATCGCCAGTGATTTCAAAGTGGATGTAATAAATACAGAGATATATAGTAGAATTTATCGCCTTGCCGTTCCTGTTTTCGAGTAAACTTAAATTTGGTCATTTCACGTCGTTGTTGTGCAGGGACAGCAAAGAAGTGTACCAATGTACCGTGGTGCACGTGCAGAGTTGTTGTTTTGCTAATTAAACCTATTGCTTTTTTAGGTTCCCTTTGCCTTTGCCGTCGAAGTTTCGTAGGGTCCCTATTGGACAGTACGCGCCTTCGGGATCGCACGCGCACACTTAAATGGCTCTTTTTTCGACTGCTAGCAAAAAGAAATCTCAGAATTTCTTGTGTTTTAAGTTTAAAAAAAGGCTAAGATATCACAAATTTTGTTATAGTTATGATTAATTGGTAACAGAACTTCGTGTTCTTCAATTCAGACTGTAATCATACTGCTCGTGATTAAATAGATCTTGTTAATCATTCGTATGATTGTAGACCGAATTGGACTCCACTCAGTCCCATTACTATCACTGAAATAAGTCAAATAATGTCATTGTTTTCTGTCCAGTATCCGTGAATTTTCAGGGGGACGTAGCATTTCGCAGACAGACAACAACACTACGATGATCTTATTTGCACTTTCTTAAGTAAGCTTAAATATTTGTTCTCAGTTTTATTTTCCTTACAAACTCATATTACGCTTGGTTTAACTGCGCCAGCTCGTTTTGAAATACCACGACATTGCAATTCAAGATAAAAATTAGCAAAATACCGCTTGAAACAATTGTCCAAAACAACACTGAAATTGCATACTTTCTGTTTATCCTGATGCCTTTGAACGGATTTTTCTTTTGTTTTAATAATATTTCAACTTATCAACTTGTCCCAATAACGTCAATTGTCTTATGACCTATCAGTGCCAACGGATAAATTAATACGCAAACAAAACACCCGGCTTAATACAGCTTAACGCTATGAACAGCTTTGCATTGTCTTCTTCAGAATCGGCTCTGGTGTATTGTGGTAAACAATAAAGAAATCGAAAGCCATCTGTTTGCACAGGAGATTTCAACTATAGCCACAAGAATCTGCATCACGAAATTTCTATTCTTGAAAATTTGGTGGCAGATCAGGACTTGTCAGACGTAATGTCGTGGATCAAGACCACTTATATAAAGTATCCAGAATTTAAACAACGGAGCCGAACTTTACCCAAAGAACAGGTTGACGCTATGGTTGCAAGGTTAAACACAACTAAAGCGTTAGATAACTACGGAAATGCTACGAAACAAAACGAGAAAAAACTAAGTCAAGAGGAGATTGATAAAATGTTGGAGAGGTTGGCGGATGCCTCCAAAAATAAGGAGAAAACACCGGAGAGACAGCGTACTGGAGCAGCGAGAGAAATGGGTGTTGTGAATACATATGCATGGATCAACGGAAAATTACTGAGAAGTCGAGTTACCAGACCAGATGGCAATTGGTATTAATAAATATACCTTCGATTGCCCTTGCGTGTGTCTCACGAATTCTCAAAGATTTCTTGATCAGATGTTTGAACTAACGGCCTAACCATTGCAAGAGAGTATGCTTGGCCTTATTGTGATGGCCTTCTTCTACTTCTACGATAATTCAGGAAAATCAAAGATGCAGAATACCCAGCCATGACTGCATCAGTGCTAGAGAACAAGCGGCATGGTCACGGCTTCAATTCAGGCAGCAGTTCAGGTCGTTACGGTTTAGGGCATTTGAATCATATACCGGCGTCAAGTGTGTAAATTACCATTCAGTTTGAAGCTCCATAGCACTGATTACAACACTTTGAGATGGAACTGTGATCGGGAGAGGAATGGCCTTTAGTGAAGCTATAAAGCCTTTTCCCTGAACAAAGACAAAGCATGCAAGGAAGAACGTCGACATCGAACGCGACGGTGGTTAAACTGGTAACTGTTCAAAAACCGCGTGAGGTTGCCCCTAGTAATTAGAAAACGAATGTGTTAATTTTCGTAGTAGTGTTTCGTTGTGCGGGGGCATGTTCCGCGGGTGTTTTCAAAGACGGGTTATGTCCGTTTCTCAGCCTCTCGATTCTTTTGGGACGATCGATGAATACGTACATTCTGTTACTTTCCATAGAGTTACTCTGCCTGTTAATTAGAGGCAGTTTTAAGGATGCAAAATACTTCAAACAATTTCTCGAAATTTACTCAGCTTGTTCATCGTTTAATAAACCATAAATCCATGCCTATAATGCGACAAAACTTTGTTTGTTTGTGCAAGAGAGCTCATTCTCTCTTGGTTTGTGCCATTATCTGCTACGTGGTTTGTGTTTTTGCATAGACGCCTTACAGACTCAAGGTATTATTCTTAGCTTGGCTTTAATTTAATTGTTCAGTTCAATTAAATGAAAATGAGATGGAAGAATCTGTCGACTTAGCATTCAGCTTGATAAAATAATCCCTCAAAGTGAAAAATAAAACGAAGAACTGCAACTCAGTAATCTCAGATAGGTGACTAGAAGCACATCATACTGGTGAGCAATCTAGCCTGCGAACAGCAGACGCATTTCCGGTCGTCGCTTCTCTCCCTCTTTTTCGGAGGGAGAGAAGCGACGACCGAAAATGCGTCTGCTGTTCGCAGGCTATGAGCAATCCGGCTTGTAATCATTATTCAGGAAGGTGACAAATAAAAACAGAAGAACATGTCTTTTTAGACTGCATTATTGAGACAAAGACCTCCTTCAGCAACTCACCCTCAATAAGTTGAGGTCTTAGTGATTTGGGAGGCTTCGTGAGTTGAGCCATTCATCAGAGATGTATTTGATTTTAAAATCTTCTATAACACCCAATAGATTCTGGTCAAGTTTAAAATTTTTGTGCATCTATAAGGTGGCGCACAAGTAAAACCAAGCTTTCATATTGCATTGGTGTAGTTGTCCAATTTACTCTGCTCAATTGTAAGACTTGAACTTGCTCGAGAAACGGGCTTCTGGTCCCTTTCACAATCTTCACTGTCCTTATGCACCTATCAGTGTTAAGCCGGCTGGGGGGGGGGGGGGGGGGGGGAGGCTGGGCACGGTATGAGGATTTGACATTTTTGAAAAATTTTGCCGTCAAATTCCCTGCCCACGGGCAAATCATTCCAGTCAAATGCAACCAAATTTCCCCACCCCGGGCTGCACATTGCTGTCAAATATCCCAAGGCTGGACCCAACAAAGGCACAATTGAAATATCTCCAAATAAAACTCTACAATCTTTATTTATGAACATTGTGCATCACAACAATATTAATACACTTGAGCTATTTTATACAAGAAAAGCTGAATATGCTGTTCATAAAATTTTGATACTTTAACTATGATTGTGTTGTCCTGTTTCGATGCACAAGTAGTCACGAATACGATATCCAACGCACCTTTTTTCAGCAACCTTCGAAGGATTGAACGTCAAATACAAACTTTTTGACAGTTCTTTCTGCGTTCCATACTTTCACCGCTTTTATGCTCTGCAAAGAACAAGAGCAGCGTATTAAGTTTACAGTGATTGTAGCGAATGAGCTGAACACTGATCAATTGTACTCGCAAAAATCTACTTGGTTTCTCTTTACTTCCGTTTCCTTTGGTACTCCAGTATCTTTAAAGGTTCAACGGAACAAAAATACGCGAAAACAAACGAAGTTTGAAGACACTCACCTTTCGCTTGCTCTCGTTAATGGCCTCCATGATTTTCCAGATTTTCCAGACCGTACGGGGCATGCGTGAAGCGTGGAAGCGGGAAACATATCCTCGGTCTCAGTCTCTTTCTTCCGGGTCGGCAGTCAAATATCCCCACGTCGGGCGAAGAAAGATTCAAATATTCCCTCCCCCGGGAGAACAAGATCAGTCAAATGCCCTATAACAGGGCCAACAAAGACAATCAAATCCCCACCCCATGCCTTGCCCCCCCGGACCTTAAGATCCGACCACGGCGACGGCAACGCGAACTTAAAAAGAGAAATGGGTTTAATTAGCAAAACAACAACTTTGCACGTGCATCACGCTTTTTTGTACATTTCTTTGCTGTCACTGCACGACTACGACGTGAAAATGCCTAATTTCACGTTTTACAGAGGAAGTGCACAAGCGACAACGAAATTTCCTCTCTCTTTCTGAACTTGGATATGGTCCTTAGAGATTTAACTTTAGGAGGGTTCACCTACATTTCACAAAGTTAGTTACTTGGAGTAATCGCGATGAAGATTGAAAGAACGCGAATTCACTTTTTCAGCGACGTTTTCTCTGCCGTCGCCGTCCTCGGATCTTAAGGTCCCTAACATTGATAGGTGCATTACAGCGGAATACGCATTTGAGCTCGCACTGCGCATGCACGATTTACCTGTGCAGTGACCGAGAGGGACCTTGGCACAACAGTTCTCACCGGAAGAACTTGCTTTTGAGCTTTCGTCCTTTTACGAAATTATAAATTTGACTAGGAGACGTATTGAGCATTCTGAAAACCTGGTCCACGTAGTCGTACTGTTTTGCCACTTATATACAGTAGCTACAGTGGGAGTTATTGTTCAGTTCATGCAAGAGACACTATGACTTCACAGCCGTGGGGAACTATAACTAAACCTCCTTTTGAACTGGGATATCAGAAATTAGACAGCGAGGAAATCGAAAACGTGGTCGAACGTTTAACCAGACCAAAAACAACTCCAGCCCAACAGAAGAGGCGTCCGCGTCCAGCGATCGAAAAGCGAGCGTTGTCAAAAGATGAAATAGACGCAATGGTTGCCCGGCTAGCAAACAAGGAAACAAATCTAGACAAGACACCGGACAGGAGAAGAATTCATCAATACAGGAGGGAATGGGGAGTTGTTCTTAATTCCTACGCCTGGAATGGTTGCAATCACCAAGCTATTCTTTGCGGAGAAGAAAGCCCGTGAGCTTTATGTCACTTTAAAAATATAATTCTTATTTCAAGGGTCAGACATCTCAAGTGTCTTTTACTGTCTGTCACGCGTCGTTATTCGCAATCTTTTATCTTATAAACAGTTATCATTTGAGATAAGCCCTGGCCTGGTAAGCGGTTTACGGGCGATTTCGCAGCAATTTTCGCAGGGTTAAAACAAAAAAATCCGTTCTTCGTCGTTCCTCGGTCTTTCTTCGCTCCGAAACCACAAGGAAACGATTGTTACGCAGGCTGGATAAGCACTTGCAAGACATTCAGTTCAACATTAATTTTCCAATTAAACGAATGGACAAATGAACTTGACAGCTGTTATGATCACTAATTTCCCATTGTTTCGCGAGGCGAATAAAGTTAATAAAATGCTTTGCATAACATTAGAGTTCTGGATGAGAGATAGCTCTGCTTCAGTTTTTTTAATTTAAAACAGCTCATTCATGCGGCCTTTGTGATTTTAACAAAAGTTTTACTTTGTTATGGGTTATCTACATGTTTGTCGCAAATTTTTATCTTCTCTCCTTTTCCCATCCTCTTAATGAAAGGCTTGAACAGCAGCCGCTAATGGTATTAATTGGGCGAAAAAATTCCGTGTTGGGTGGATTCATTTGCGGAGAACTGAAATTTTAATTACTCGGTCAAAGTCAAACACTGTCAAGAAGAATAGACAAATAGTTTTGCCTGTCTCAAGTGCTTTGTTATGGAAATTGAAGTAAATCGCATGCGGATTGACACAATTCATTGGTAAACACTGCTGTTTTCTTGTGCTTTGGTTTCGAACGAGCAAGACTTTAAACAAAATGGCTAAAAAACCATGGGGAACTATTACTCATCCGAAAGAAAGGAATCCGAATTGTCTAATGGGTTACCAGAAAATGACAGGAGATGAGGTCCACCGAATGGTTGACAGACTGCATGAACCTGACTGGGTAAATCGGACTGAACGAAAACAGCCAGAACCAAACAGAAGATCCAAAGTGGAAGTCACAGATATGGGAAGTGAGGAGATTGAAAAGATGGTGGACAGGCTAACAAGGAATGCGGAGAAAAAAGTCACGGATAGTGATCGGACTGGATCTATGCGAGAACAGGGCGTTGTAAACACGTACGCTTGGAAAGGATGGTACTAGTAACTAGAATGCGTGGCTCATGAGAGCAGCCGAGGGAGCGATTTTCTCGATCAGTGCCTCTTCAGTCGAGGGTCCCTTGTTTTGTAATAGGGAGCTTTAGCAACGACGACGGCGACGGCACCGAGAACATCAAAAAAGCAATAGGCTTATTAAAACAACAACTTTGCACGTGCAACACGCTTTTTTGTTCAATTCTAGCTAATTCTCTACCGCCTCTGCAAGACTACAACGTGAAAATGCCTAAATTCACGTTTTATGGAGGACGTAAACAAGCGACGACGAATTTTTCTTTCTCAATCTAAACTTTAGCGCAGTCACCAAGAAATCAACTCCAGGGAAATTCGCCCACTTTTGACATTTAAAGTGACGTTTTCGCTGCCTTTGCCGTCGTCAGTGCTAAAGCTCTCTAATGCCTTTCGAGTGCGATAGTGTTCGGTACACGAGCTAAGCAGGCAACGAACTGACTAAAAATACGCACTTTATTTAAGTGTCAATTTAGCACGAAAGTACTAATTGAGGACATTATTTATACGTCTCCTACTGGAGACGGGACCGCCATGTGACGTGGTCATCCGAGCCACGCGAAGGTCTAGCCATTTGCAGGACATGCACAAAGGCAGTACCGGAGTGTTGGTCCTTCCCAGGAATCGACCCGGCGACCTCCCCCTCAGTAGTCAGGCGCTCTACCGACTGAGCTAATCCTGCGCGGTCTAATGATCGCTTGTCCAGTGCAATCCTGTATTTGTGTTTTTGAGTGCACAATGCAGGGATATTTGACTGGAACTGACCTTCACGAGCTTTAACCCAAATACTGATGTGTGAAAGTTAGCTAAAGCAGATATCTTTCAACTGTTCAAGAGACACGAATGTTATCAGATGTCATTTAGATTTAAGGAGTGAATACATTAGTTTCTTCTGTGGTGTAATTTTTAAAACACTTGAAAGAGATGTTGCAATTACAGTTGGCTCCCGATAACTCGAAGCCTCGTTAACTCGAACCTCGCGCTAACTCGAACAAAATCGATTTCCCCTGGATTTCCGTCATGATTTGCTGTAATTTTACCCTCGGTAACTCGAACCCTCGATAACTCGAACCTCCCACTAACTCGAAGTAATTTTCGTTTCCTCTCAAAACATTTCAATATAATTTTACCCTCGATAACTCGAACCATGTTTTGAGCCCTTAAAAAGTCGGGAAAAACAGTGCACTGGCATCCGAAACACTGAATTTTGAATTTCCCATTGGCGTGTTGTAGGCATTTAGTTTACTAGTGGAGGCTGCGTGATGTTGTTTGTCACAAATCTAACAGCTTTACTTCTCAAAACAGTGAAATGCATGCTCTATTTAGGCAATGTTTTGTTACGTTACGTTAGGTTCTGATTTAGAAGTATCTTTCAATTTTCACTTAACTTTTCTACAATTAAATGTGACTAAAATGTTTACTGTGCAGTAAAAACTGTATTTTTCCTTACTCTTGGCTATTTCTTTGACTGTTCCCGATAACTTGAACGTTTTTCGATTTCTCTTGAAGGCTCGAGTTATCGGGAGTCGACTGTAGACAAACAAAACTTAATTTCTTGGGCGAAGCTTAGTGTGGTCAAAAGCCGGCTTTCTCTTTTTCCCTTTCAAACATAGGTAGTTGTATGTCGTAAACATCATGCACCAAACGAACCGCCCTTGAACACTCGAAATGTGCAAGGTACCATGCCACCATGGTCAAACTTCTGGGGAGTTTTTTTGGGGGAATTTCTTGAAGTATTAAGTGGAAACATGGGGAAGGATGTAATTTTTTTCTTATTTTTCTCAAAATCATTAGTTTCTTTCCGCTAAAAATGATAACATTGATTGGCAACTGGCAGTACGATCATTGATTTCAGTTTTAACACTTTTAAGTTTTAAAAAACTGTTTTACTAAACTTTCCAAAAACTTAGTAAATTATCCCCGTGTTGTTAGTAGAAACTTTGAGTTCCGAAAGCAATAACCTCAGCTAGCTTGGAGGTACTTAGCTAACTTTCGCAAATTTTTCTCGTGTAACGGCGGGGAAGCCTATACAAACGCCTATATACACATAAGTTGAACTTAACGTCGCTGTTAGACCTGTTTATAGTCAACAAAAAACTCCCCTGCGCTCAGTACTCCTCTTTCTCTGAAACGTCCGCCTTTTATTTCAGCTCGTCCAGGGATGAGCGAAAGAACAACACGCGGCTTAATTGCGCTCACTTTTCAAAGTCATCCAACTGAACTTACTGTGCACACTGCCTTGCTGTGTCTGAAAAAGGACGGGTATGTTCAAATAGGGACAAACAGGAGGACAAATAACAAATAACAATGCAAACTAGGACACTACTTCTCAGGCCCTGTTGACAAAATAACAACATGTGTATGTAAACTTACAGTACTGAGCCTGCATCATGTACATCTGTTAGTAGTTTTCACAAATCTGGGGGGGAGGGTACCCTCTAATATAAGCCGTAGGTTTATACGGTCCAAAGAGAATTTTGGCATGAAGTAGGTATAAACGTTGAGTGGGAAGCGAGGTTTTATGCTCTTTGGATCCCAACAGGATCTGTAAATTGGGTCTGTCTTTCAGTATCCCTTTCAGTCGTGAACCAAATATGGTGGACAAACTGTCACATATGTTGGTCTGAAATATCAAGGAGCACAGCCTCACCTGAGTTTTCCGTAAGCTCAGCCCCGGACCTGAACTTCGGATGCAGCGTTCTTTTACACAATCCGGTTCAGGCTCGAATCATGGATAAGCCATCGGTAACAGTTTAACTGGTTATTAGTTGCTGCTACATCTACTGGCTTGTGTATTCGTTATGCAGGCTGTCGCTGAAAGCAGGCACTTGATATTTACAGAAAAAGTATAGTACGTTTTCGATTACTGCACTAGAGAACAGTAGCGTCATTATACGCACATACGCCCGCGGGTACATGTACAGCTGAAATATGGGAAAATTATGTTTTATTTCCTGAAAAAGCCTTTTTTCATCATTAAATAGGGATGACTGATACATTTTTTTTTTTACTATATTGGTGTATTTGTGTTAGTATTTCTTTTAATATTCCATGGTTCTGATGGCGTCAGGCCTTTTCCCCGTAAACACTGTACCTTACCGACAACACTAGAGGTGGGTAAAATAAACAACTAAATACTGCATTTTCCTGCGTATTGATTTACTGAATATGTCCTGCGGAAAACTATTCTTTCATGATCAGTGCGTGCGTACACTTTCACTTGAAAATCTCACGCTACTTCCCTGTATAAGTTTATGATACAGCCAGGCTGTGTAATGCAAAAGTCCAATGCAACACCAAGAGAGGCTATTAACGGTAGTGACGGCCCAGCAGGTTTTTGTTTCAGTTAGTAAGAGTATTCCAACAGAAAGCGTCTTTATTAACTATTATTTAAATGTAGCCTATAGTAAAGATAATAAAGCTTCAATTTACACCAGTTGCCGTGACAACAATTACAAGTTTATCAACATTTTCCAAAACATACCGTAACTTGAAAGGCTCTCACCTGCGTCTCAATTAAAAATGAATAAGACCCAATTATTTTCCTGCTTTTTACTGGATTTCGAATACAGATAGCATAGAGTATTAAATAACACCAATACCTAATCGCGCCTCAGTCGTCCGCTTCAACAATGGCTTACGCTCGCGACTACTGCATACCCTCTCAAAATTCAATTCAATCCCAGGTTGATTCTCAGATTGAAAACTTGAATAGAAGACTCGAAGAAACCAGCGATTTACTCCGGTATACCGCTCCGAGAAGTAGGGCAAATGATCGTCAACAGCGAGACAGGCTAGCACTCAGACTAAAGGACAGCGAGGAACTGAGGGAACTTCCAAGAGTTCACAAACGCGATGATCGTGATGACCCTAACAGTTCGTGGACGAGCAAGGAGCGTGACGAACGTCCAAAAGGGGAAAGCCTCCACACTATTTTCCAGTGGAGGAAACAGCTAATAATTTTTTACGACGCCCTTGGGGACGCTATTGAGGAACTATTACAGTTTGATGGCAGGAAAGCGCGTCGTGTAGTCGAAGAATTGTTAGAGCTCAAGGATGATATAGCGTCAAGTCTTGTGCGCACTGCTAAATGGACTCAAGAGCACCTGGACAGTCTAGTGTGCAACAACACTGTTCGAGAGCAACGAAGTTTTCAATCATCCAAAAAGAAACTCAGGTCGATTGCACATGAAGCAGAAAGCGTCAGGCAACTTTCGCAAACTTTGTCCACTCAAATGAAGGGTCAGCTTGAAGGGCTGAAAAGTGATTGCGTTGCCTTGGCAAAAGACCTGGTCGCTATGAATCGAATCCTGGAAGGGCGAAAACAAGCTTTGCTTGAATGAGGAGCTTTGGAAACCGGTTGTTTCCATACGAAGTCGTTTTGATACGAACTCAAGCAGTGAAACTGCACAACATTTTCGCACTTCAAGTATAGTTTACACGTGAGCCAGAAAAAGATTTGAGGTGAAATTCCTCGTCCTTTAGGCCAAGTACGTGAAAAACACCTCAACTGAATCAACTTGTATCGAAACGGTCGGTAACTGGAGCGTAATTTGTTATCACGTATCTTGCCGGAAGAACAAGGTTTGACACTAATCCCATCGCCCCACATTCCACTGCGAAGAAGCTTGGAAGAGTTCAGGGCCTGCCTAATCGAGATGACAATTTCTTCCACGAACAATAGAAACAATAGGCCAGTATCGAAACATCACAAATTCATAACATAACTGGCTCCGAGGCTGAGGGGGAAGAAAGCAAAAGAAATGAATTATTCAACCTTAAATCTCGATTTCTTTTTCTTTTGTTTTATAACCTTCAGCCTCGGAGCTAAGTAGGAATTTTAATAATTCGAAACTGGCTGTTACGATTTATTTCAGCTGCAAACCTCAGATTTCTTGCCTTATCACTTGTAATTTGGTTTGCTCCGATCACCCCAAACGCGTCGTGAAACCCACTGTTTGCGCTAACTACAGAAAACCTGTTTACAAGCAAACACTAAGCCAGTCTAAAACCACCCAGCCCTCAATGTGTGCGTTACAAGTAACCTGCACTTTACAATTGAACCTTCTACGACACTGGCAAACATCTTGCGATTACATTCATTTAAAGACCGGTCGTAACAAGCTGCGGTTTCATAATGGTTTGATTGGACTCGCCTTTCCTTTTCAAGCGATAAATAATGAATTAAAACGAATGAAACTACAAAGAAACAAATTTGACCACAATTCAAATGGACCAATCCTTTATTTTAGAAGGAAGAAGTTGGGTAGTACTTCAGTGTTTAATCCTTTAATAATATTATACTACAAGTGTCTCTGAAACAATTTTCTGTAATAAATAATGCATTGAAGTGTCCTTTTACAGATGAAAGAAATATAATACTTTTGCCTTTTTTTTAAATGGCCAATGACATTTCAGGATTTCATACAAACTTATTAATCGATTTTCAATTTATGACGCCTAAAATTTCAAGCGAAACAAGCATGAAGCTTCTTCGAAAAGCTCATAATGCTTTGCCCTCCAGCTCACATAATATACCCAGAATATTCCACCAAAGACCAAACTTTGCTGAGCCAAACTAGAAAGAACAACAGAATAAGGATATATCCCTTGAACAAAATATATATCTACGTAAAACTATTATATTCGCGAGTTACCAGCAAAGTCTTCAAGCACCATATTGTTTACCTAGGAACAACACGGTTTTTCGAAGAAGTTTGTTCCTGGGGAAATAAAGACTTCTTTAGAAGAGAAAGATTCAAAAGCAACAGGGGTGTGTTGGGCTTCTTATTATATGTAAAGTAGAAAGGGTTATTGCAGCCTCATCCAAGTAAAATGAGTACAGAGGGAAGACCAGGCGTCAGAAAAACAGTTTACATTGTTATGACTACACCCCAATCAGAATAGCACCTTCCAAGAATTAACCAACAACCAATACACAACATGTACTGTGCACTAAAACATCTCAAAAAACCCATCCTTGGAGAATGCACGGTTGGCCTTGAAATGGTTAACCAAGGGTTATTCCATCAATAGTCGGTTGTGGACCATGGTGAAAAGGAACGGGTAAATTAAGGCGTGGTCAGTCCACATATTTCCTGTCAAACTCAATCCTCAACCACCCTGAAAAGGTAGACAGAGTACTAGACACTTGATAAATCTTTATCAAGTGGATAGTGGAATTTGCTCTTAACATAATACTCATCTCAGGGTGCAAAGAAAATCATTTTTTACAGCTTGCCATTCAGGCAAACTGAAGTTAGCATTTACTAGCCCAGACACCATTTCAACTAGCCCCAAAAGCTTTTAGACAAGCATTTTACAGCTTTTCTGTTATTCGAATTCCTCAAAAAAACATCACTTCAAAACAGAATTCACTAGCCCTGGGCTATCGGACACAACTTTCTTTGCACACTACATCTACATGCTGTACTGGACATCCACTGGATAGCTATATCCAAATTTTCAACCATTTAGAGTTAGTTGATTACAGATAGTTTGGGACCGAGAAGATTAATTATAAGACTTTTGGAGAAAAGGGGTCTTCAGCTCATAGAAAACCTCTCCGAAAAGACAGCCAGTGAAAAGGAACCTATTATTTTTTGCCATTACAAATTTTGACTATTTGCTGGACCTCATAAAAAGAACATATGTAGAAGTTATTGTACTTGACAAGTCAAGCTATAAATGTGCGAGAGCTGTTCTCCCTACAAGATTCATTGGTGAGTTATAATATATTTTCAAGCAGCTTCTTATCTAATGTGAAAGAGAAGTAGATCTTGTTATAAAAAATAACCATACCGTAAACTGCCACTTAAAAGCTCTGGGCTTATACATTGACCAAGGGGGTTTTATAACCGAAAAAGATAAAGAGCTTAGAAACAAGCTGTAGGAGTGCTGATCAAAATACACTTTACATTTACTGTTTTTAATGAAGCTTTAAAACATCGTGATAAACCAAATTCTTCTCTCTCAAAACAAGAAAAGCTAGAAGGAGGCCTGGTTGAGGTGGGCTTTTTGGATGCATCATTTGGTTTACAGGGCCCAGTTGTTCGAAGGCGGATTAGCGCTTAACCCGGGGTTAAATTTAACCCTGGTTTCTTTTTCTTGTGTTCAAAAGCATTTTCTTGGATAATTTTCTCTGTTATATTTAGAGCTTCCAATCATCAACTTGTGGACAAAAAGAATTAAAACTAAAATGCTTTTTAAGCTTTCAAATCTTAACTCAAATCTCACACTAACCCTGGGTTATCTTAACCCAGCATTGAACAACTCGGCCCAGGTTGTTGGGGCCTATCACTGGGGGGAGAGAGTTTATAAGCAGCAGTTCACAGTATTTCAGCATTGAAATACTGTAATCCCAGAGTTTGAACCACACCTTTAACTAGAAGGGTCGGAAACATGGTAGTGTCCACAACAACACTAGACCGTGCTACCCTTACAAAACCTACCAATACTGAGTTCACACCAAGAACAGAAACTCTTGGCAGTCTTTTCAACAAATTTAACTACAAGACTACAAATCACCAATTGGGATACTCAGTTTGGTTTCACGTTTTTTAAAAATAACATCAGTGAATGCCTCTAACACGAGCTCACTTTATTCTTAAAGACCTGAATATGAAAACCAGTCTTTTCTTATCATGTTTAGTTGTCACTTTCAAAACAAGTGTCATGAGAATAAAGAAAGTGCAAATATGCTAATGAAGAATGTGTAGCACTGAAACGTGTAGAGCTGATGGGAACTCAGTATTAGTTATATAAGGGTAAGGCTGTAAACAAAGGGTGTTAGCAGAAACAAAATGCTACTTAAATAATAATAACATACTATCATAATATCATTATAGCTTTCACTGCAAGACACTTATTAAATTCTACTAGAGCCATAACCAAGAGTCGGTGTAGGCAAAGAGGGAATCATGTCCAACAAATATTGTCTATCAGAGTCTGATACATAGCTATGATGATGTTGAGGGTTGCGGGAGCTGGAGTGATGATGCTGGCTCAAGTAAGGATGCCATCTTACATCAGCCTGCTGTCGTGCAGCAGCCTCCAACTCCTGATGCTGCTGTTGAAGGTGCTGCTGCTGAAGCTGAAACAACAGTGAGTTGGCATGAGGTTGATGGTGGTGATACAGAGGGGGCTGAACAGCTTGGTGGTGATGATGAATGATGGGTTGGTGGTGTGTGATGTGATGACGTGGTGGTGCTGGGGCTAAGGGTGGCTGAGGGGATGTCTTTTGACCTTGATGGTGGGGTTTTGGAGCAATTGTTGGGCTGTCATTTATCTTTTGTTCTATCTCTTGTTCTTGTTTAAGAGCTTTAAGGAAAGCTGCCTTTAAACGAGCAGTGTGTTCCGCTTTGAGTTCCTTCTTCACATGAACAGTGCTACACTTTTCACACACAGTAACTAATCCAGGGCCACTGTCCTGCTTATTTGTCCATGATGGTGAGAAGTTAGTACCACAGCGTGAACAAACTTTGGGTTTTATCTTCTGTTCATACAGAGGAGCATTTAATTTTCTGGCATCTCTGTCTGCCATGACACCCACAACAGCCTCAAGCCCAACCAGCACCATAAAGTCAGGGCTACCAAGACTTGGGATGAATGACCACTCAGGAGGTGGTGGTTTGGGTGGTGGAATCTGAAGCAGGGTTCTCTCAAGCTGCTTGCGTAATGCCATCTTGGCAGCAGCTTGCTTTCCACCAGCAGTTTGATGAGTGCTGCTTGGCAAGTGGTGCTGAAATGAGACATAGCCGCTACTGGCTGGCAGACTGGTAACATTATTAGCTCTAACAGGAGTGGGCCGCACTGGGGCAGGCTGATTTGAAATCGAGTACACAGGGCTGCCACGGCCTCCACTGTGTGGCGGGTACAATGGTGTTGGCTGAATTAAATTAGCCATACATGTAACAACATTCTGAAGATCAGCAATTGCAGAGGAGCCAGGTTTAGACTGAGCTGACTGTTGGTGCATAGCCTGCTGATGTACGGCAAACTCCTTTAGAGTCTGAGCTGCAGAACCAACAAACTTGGTGGAAGCTGTGTTTGATGCTGGTGTTTGAGAAGCAGCACCACCTCCTTTTGGTAACAGCCTTGGTTGGCCTGGTACATCCCTTGGGGGATGAAAGGTAGAGGATGCCAGCACTGTTGATGCCTTTAATGGTGGGGGAGGAGGGAGATTTTGTCCTTTCTTTTGAGGCAAATGCATAGATGACTTTATGGGATGACTGGTCAGCGAAGCAGCTGATGGTGTTGGAGTTTTATCTACAACATTCTCTTTTTGTAGTTTGGAGTTACCTTTGATGTCATTTTGAGCAGCATGTAACTTTTTTAATAATAACAGCTTAGCTTCCTCATGCTTCAGTTCATTTCTAAGATGAGCAATCAGCTTTTCTTTAGCCTGTAGGTCATCATCATTTTCATCGGACAGAGGTGATTCTGGCCTTGACCCACCACTGTTATCACCATTAACAAAAGCAATCTCAGCCTTTGCATCACCATTTAATTTTCTTTTATTATCAAGAGAGGTCAATTTTGGAACTTTCAAAAAGTCAACAATACTCTCCTTTGGTCTGTGAGTTATCACAGGTTTCTTATCAACTCCATTTGCATTAGCAGACTGTACAGTTGAACCATTATTACTTGTTGCTTCTTTCTTTTGTAATTCTTTAACTGAACTTAACCCCAACTGTGCCAGAAGGTCTTCTTGCGAGATGCACTCATCCGAGTCTGAATCTTTGCTGTCTACTTGTGAGTTTACAGAAGTTATCTTCCGTTTACAGCATTCCTGTTCATTGGACTCCTCCTTTGATGGCAGATCACTTTTCTTGTCAGAATTTTCAATTCCTGTACTGGGGACCTCCATCTCCTCAGACTCTTTTTTAACAACTGCATCAGCCCCTTCCTTTTTCTGCTCTTTGTCGGAATCATCATCAGAAGAGGAAGAGGATATCACAACCACTGAGTCACTCTCTTTTGGCCTATTGAAATGTTACATAACATAATGATTACAATGTATTCACACAAAATTTGCACCAACTGAACAGTTCTGGGGTTCAGACACTTTTTCAGGCCCGAAAATGATTTTTCTGATACTTTCCAGGACCCTTCTTCAACATTTCAAGGAATGTTTTCAGAGCGTTTACTCAGAAACCCCAGTAAATGAGAACTTGAAAATATACACAGAACAAGGACATACAAGGTGCACTTTTTGATACAATAAGTCAAAGAGTCAACTGGATGCATACATCTGCATCTGGATTGTTTATCACAGTACAAGCAAGAAGTTTTTGTCCTTGCCAGTAACCATTTACAAGTCAGTGCCTCTGATGATACTCAATAGTGTATTTCACATAATTTTGGTCCCAATTTTCCACCAGTTGCATAATCAACAAGAAACCTTGAAACTGATTTAAAAATTTCATGATCTGGACAAATGCAAAAGCTCTATGCCAAACCACATAACTTACTACACCATAGACCTTACTGGGCCACATTATGTGGCTTCCTGGAAATTCTTCATGAATTCTTGGTACTTTATGCACTCTATAAGAGAGCCTGGCACATGTCAAGCATCAAAGCTGACTATGGAATGGTTGCTTCTATTGTCCTAAACTTGAATAAGGCCCAAGCATTAAGCGTCCGGGCCATAAATTGATGGGGGGAAAAAAACAAGGATCCATAGTTTACAGCACAGACCAAAAAAAAGAAGGTAGTAAGTAAGACGTTTATTATATGGCTTCCTGTTTACGAGGAAGAGAAACAAGTGTGGGACAAACGATTTGACAGTCACTTGACAGGCATCAGGAAATGGAAGTTTTATTGGCTCATGGTGACAATAGAACATTACAACAGCTTTCCATTGAAAGTAAAATCAAAATGCAAATGCACCATGTTGAAAAAGTTTATTTGGTCAAAAACTAAGAGCACTGTACAGGGGGGGGGAGGGGGGGGGAAGGAAGCTACTTCCCATACATTCTCTTAAATGAAATCCAAACGATGTTCTCACAACTTGCAAAGCGATCAGCAAAGGTCTTGCCAGCGGATTTGGTACTGATCATGCGCATTACGTCAAAATCCATAGATCAACGGTCTTGAGAAGAAACAAAAACATGGCGGTCGAAGGCGGGACTGTTTCTCACTATTATATTTTGGAAATTCGCAAATTTATTGATTTGATGTCGCTTTTCAGACATATTGTGTGGTTTTCTTTTTCTGTTAAACAATTTCCCTCTGCAGAGTTTGGAATATGCAACATATATCTCTGTACTGATAAGAACCGCCGAAGAGTTGAGCTATCGAGCAGTGTTTTGCAGCAAACCTTAGGAAAGTTAAAGTCGCTTCAAGGTACAGAGCGTTCAGTAGTAGTTGTGATTTGTTTATTAGGGTCGTTTTGAATTTTAACTTTGGATTCAAGGTGTTGACTGATCATAATAAACGAAGTGAAATGTTATGAAGTGTGAATGTTTA
>JBBMOI010000003.1:36072500-36092500 GCA_038088405.1 Porites divaricata
TACGAATGTCTTAAACAGGGTATCAAAAATCGGAATTCTGTCTTAAACAGGGTCAATGTACGAGGGGCCGGGCCGCACCTCCCCACCCAAGGATATATCGAGTACCCCCCGGGGGTAGTAACAGAAACTATCTCAAGGTCATGCAACAGTCTGAAATTGAGGGGGACATGGGGGCTTACGGTATTGCGGTGCGGTATTGAACTTTTTTCAAGCGGTATTTAGGTAATTTTGATTTTTACGTGCGGTATTGCGGTATCATTTAGCCCTCCGGTATGCGGTTTTTCACCCTTTTGCCCAATGGTATTCGGTAAAAAAGGATCCTTCACGGATACTTGACTTTTCGATCATTGTACCGATCAATTCGAGGTCTTCTCACGTTTCGCAATGGCTGGGGTTAATTTTTGGTGTATACATGCTTGAGATAAACAAACACGCGCGATGGTACAACTCAAGTAAGCGTGACTGATGATAAGTGCGGTATTGGTATTTTGTCGATTTTCGAGACGGTATTTCGGTGTTCGCCAATTTTTATTGCGGTATTGGGTACTCCCAAATGCCCCTCTCGAATTTGTTAACGGAAAAATCATGCGCCCTGTAATTTGTCGAAGAGAGGGACGCCCTGATACCACGTTCTGTGCACTGTATGTATAATTCTGTGGTTGATATGGTATGTTGCCCGGATGTTGGGTCGCCAGAGGTGAAAGGAGCTTCCGATTTACCCCCTCCATTCTGTGTGAAACGTCTTGTCTTCAATGGTCGGCAAAATCTCGAATGATCGAGTAACTGAAAACGGCAAACTTGTGCAACTCAAGGGTTACGGTACAGACGGTAAATCAGATGTAGGGTCAGTAGTTCAGGAATTACGTGACAATGTGAGTTAAATATTCACGAAAGAATATCGTGTTTCTGTTATTCATTATCGACAAATTCGACGGTCTATCCAGTTCTGAAGCGCTGCTTTTTCGGAGAGACCTCGTACGTATTATTTCCTTAGACTGATCTCAAGGGCAAAGTTTGCTGGTGACAATTTCGATGAGGTCAACGTCTTCTTGTACGTTTTCGGTAACAGCGACTACTTGTTTATTTCTCTGCCTGATTGTTTCTCTGTCTATGTTGTGTATATCGTTATGGCTAACGAGTCAAGGACTAACAAGTTATGTCGAGACTATGAAATTGCAACTAAAAGAAGAAGGCCAAGTCGGCAAGTATCAATCCGGATCTCGCAGATTTTATGTTGAAACTACTCATGCACGACCACTCGACTGGGAACAAAGCCCTGACAAAGCACAAACAGACGAAGGATTTTCAGACTCCTGGCACGAAGTTCGAAAGCATCGAACTCGCTTATTGACTCGAACTAAGTGTCTTCAGCGTTTATTTCTCGTCATTCTCGTGTCGAGCTCGGCTGATGCTTACAAAAGCCGCATGGTTATTCGGCATACTTGGGGAGTTGACAACGCTTTGCACCGGAAGTGGAAAACCGTGTTTCTTATCGGCGTTACGGGGAACAACATGTTATTGTCGGATCGCATCTCGCGTGAAGCCCAAATATTTGGCGACATTATCCAGGGCGATTACTCTGAAACTTTCGCGAATAAAGTGTTCAAGATTCAGTCTGGTTTTGAATGGGCTACGAAATACTGTAGTTTTGAATACTTGTTAAAAACTGACGGTGATGTATTTGTTAACACGCGGGCTCTAGTCGCGTTCCTGAGCGGAGACGGAGCTCCTAAAGCTGCGTTTTACTTCGGACATCTAATGCACGGAAGCCCCGTTCTTCGCACAGGTTACTACGCAGTTTCAAAAGAAGATCATCCAGGCGATGTTTTCAAGGATTATTTGTCTGGAGGGGGGTATGTTCTCTCGAAAGATTTGGTTCTGAAGTTCACACAAATGTTTGATGTTGTAAAACCTCTAAAAATTGATGATGCTTATATTGGAATATTAGCTGCGGAGGTTGGAGTAAAACCAATTTCAACTCGCTCTTTCGTTATGTATGGTAATGAGTTAAGCTGCGTATATGATTCCAACCTCTTTCTTGTAAGACCTGTTGGCCACCAATGTATGGTAGAACTCTTTGATGCAAACCAACGAGAAATACTTTCCCAGCCCAAAAAGGGAGTCGAATACTAATCGTTATTGTGTGCCCCAATTTTAATTATTAGTAAAAATACGATTCAAGAATAAAGTGCTTAAGGATCTTAATACTACTCTTACTATCTTACTACCAGTGTAATTTAATTATTCTTTTGGATTTTTGTTTGTGTCACGTACGGGTTTCATAACATGAGTAAATACAGAGAACATATGGGGCGAGGTTTAAATCTTGGAAATTTGCTAGAAAATAATGTAGGAAAGATGAAGGAGACTATTTTCCTCAAAACTTCGTGCGTATATTAAGAACAACAACAACTCGCCACATGGTAAGTTTCATGGTTTTTTATTTCCGTTTTCTAGCAAATTTCCAGACCCAGACTTCGCCCCCATATGTTCTTTATATTTACTCATGTTGTGAAACCCGTACGTGACACAAACAGTGAGCCTGGGTTACCTGAGCTACGAACAGACGCCGCCTGAATCCTTTGTTGCTCTTGCTAAACCGGAGTACTTTGTCTACGAGAATTCTGCCTTTTCCACGGGCGCTGGCGTTTTGCTTTCGATATATAGGTCCCTCAAATTTCGACATGCAAGTAATTTCAGTGAAATAGGAGATATCTGTTCGCAGGCTAAGGGACTATACGAGGTCAAACAATGAAAGAGGGGGACATTGGGGTGTACCCAATACATACATACATACATACTTTATTGCAACTCCCTAAAGAGGGTTTTTCAGTTACAAGGTTACTAATCAACTAATCAACTAAAATAGCTAAATAAATTACCAAACACATAAGATAATAAATATACGTTAAAAAAAGTGTGATACAATAGATCATTCACTATTTACAAATTCATAGATTGATCAGAAAAAAGTAGGTTAACAATTTTTTTCCTAAAAACTCTGACAGAATCTGAAGATTTAACATTGTCTCTTAGGTTATTCCAGAGCTTAGCGCCGCGGTAAGTGAAGGACCGCTGACCAGTGGTTAGGCGGCACCTTGGAATGTTCAGTTGATCACATTGTCTAGTATTTCTAGTGTGAGTTTGTGAACGCAGAGTAAATTTCTCGATTAGGTAGTCAGGCACAAGTTTATTAATACATTTGTACATCATCACTGCATCGTTCAAGTAAATTCTGTCATTAACAGGCAGCCAGTTCAGTGATTTGATAGCTTGTGAGATGTGATCAAACTTTTTGAGGCCAAGAACAACGCGGGCGGCAAAATTCTGCACTAACTGAAGTTTGTTGATGTTATGTTTACTAGTATTTGACCAAACAGTTGAGCAATAATATAATTTACTAAAAACGAAAGAGTTCATAAGGAGAAGTATTGTTTTCCTATCTAGCAAGTGTTTTATTCTATTGATTTGTACGAGTTTATGTAGGCAAATAGAGACTGTTTTAGCAATGTGTTCGTTATAAGTGAGTGATTGGTCAATAAAAATGCCAAGATCTTTAGCAACAGTAGAGGGTGTAATTTCTTTTCCAAGCATCCGGACAGATGCTGTGGGTAGCTTATTAAGGAGTTGAGGCGTACCGATCATTAAAACTTTAGTCTTATCCAATACCGCAATACCGTAAGAAAAATTGGTAAATACAGAAATACCGTGTTGAAAATCCACGAAATACCGATACCGCATTTAAGATCGGTCACGTTTACTAATATCCGTCTCGCTTGTTTGTCAAGCATTTATGCACCAGCAATCAACCTCATCCATTGCGAGGAAACGTGAGAAGACCTCGAATTGATCGGTATAACGATCGAAAAGTATGCCCTACCAATTTCATCTTAGTTTACTGTCAGAAATTGTATAATCATTTACCATTAGTTTCAAGTCTGAATACCGAATACCGTTAGCGAAAAGGATGGAGTACCGCAGGGCTAATGATACCGCAATACCGCACTTTAAAATCAAAATTACCGAAATACCGCTTGAAAGAAAAAACTCAATACCGTAATACCGTAAGCCCCCATGTCGCCCTCATGAAACAAAGGAGAAAATATATGATCCCATCCACACCAATTCGGGTAGTTCTGAAACTGCGTTCGTGGGGAAGGAATGCGTGACGCACCCCGGGGGAGGCTACGGATGAATGTGCCGATTCATTGGTTTGGTGTGAGCGGAAGGCCGTTCAAGTAAAAATAAATACTGTGGTTTCAAAAATCTCCGGATTCGTGAGGTCGGGGCTAGCCTGCGAACCGCAGTCGTGTTTGCACTTTCTCAATTCTGCGGACCCGACTATCTCGGAGCCTGGAACAAGCTATACCACAGAAACACACTTCTCCATAGCTTTCGAAGGGTTTAATGTTAAGGCTGGCATTCTGGTTGTTGTTGCTGTTAATGTTGTTTTGAGAAAGAACTTGAGAAATTCAGGGTTAAAAGGTATATACATAAACCAGTTAGTCCGCTAATGAGATCAGAGGGGTACCTTGTTGTGATGGTGGACTATCTGGTATTTGTTTTCTACTTATTCCCTTCATATTTTGATTTTCAGCAACCCCCAAACCCGATTTTTTCTAGTAATCCATAATGTTTAACAACCCCCAAATTTGCATTCATTCAGAGAAAAACATTCGAAAAACCATCCAAAAATTCTCATACATTTATTGAACCAATGATTACGACCTTATATTGAGCCATTTTTCGATTAAATGAAATCTAGGCTAGTGATTTTGAAGAAAAAGGCAGAACTGAATACACGAAAAACAAGGTTTTTGACCAGAATCCCCCATTAACGTAATATGAATACTTTCCTGTTTGATTTTCCTTGTTTTTGTATTTTGATTGATCAAGTGTCAAATATTGGAACAGGTAAAGCACCATTCCAGCTTGACGTCAATGACCGCAAAAACTTAAGTGTTGATTCTCTATTTTTACAAGTGTTGAATTTTTATGCTTTTCATATCACGGAAAATTTATAGCGGTGACCATGGCACTTTTAAAGGAAATGCTATCAATGTAATGGCAGAACGTGATAAATGGAAAATAGTCTAGTAACAGAGATATTTGAAACCAATTAGCCTACGAACCGCAGACATATTTCCGGTCGTCGCTTCTCTTCCTCGAAATTCACTACAATATATTTAATAAAGTAGGTTGAGTTTGATCGTCCGGGTTAACGTAGTCCTGAATAGGACTGTTGTTGACAGTGACTGACGTTTCGACAACCTGTGCGGTAGTTAGCCAATTACTGATTACGAGTCTTCATAGCCAATAACATCGCGGCTTCACTGACAGTCGACCAATAACATCTTGACTTTATTGACCAATCAGATCAATAACCAGAGTATATAATACCATCTACTGACGTGATACAACTCACTTTGACTCTGAAGATGACTACCGCACAGGTTGTCGAAACGTCAGTCACTGTCAACAACAGTCCTATTCAGGACTACGTTAACCCGGACGATCAAACTCAACCTACTTTTGAAATGACTCCTGGGTTCAAACCTTTCACAATATATTTAATACTACGGTGGCCCACAAGTGCAACGGCAAAACAAAAAGTCACGGCAAAACAAATTTCAAATCGCGGCACAACAAAATAAATTTGCAGTCAAATGAAACGTCACGGCAAAATACAATTAACTCACGGCAAAATAAAAATAAACTCACGGCAAAACACAATTAACTCACGGCAAAATAAAATCAACTCACGGCAAAATACAATCAACTCACGGCAATATAAAAGTAAACTCACGGTAAAATACAATTAACTCACGGCAAAATAAAATCAGCTCACGTTAAAATACAATCAACTCACGGCAAAATAAAAATAAACTCACGGCAAAATAAAATCAGCTCACGTTAAAATACAATCAACTCACGGCAAAATAAAAATAAACTCACGGCAAAATACAAATGGTCGTGGCTAGATGGAATCCCTCAGAAGGAGGTGATCGAGGAGGACTAGAAACGAGAGTTGCTTCGGTAATCTTCGGCTCGTGAGACAAGATGGCGCATCTCGCGATCAACTTTCGTGGTCGGACTGGCAGAATGTGCAAATAATGAACTTCGAACGGCATGGGAAATGTATAGGAGAACCTCAGAAGGAGGTGTTAATTTTAAACTTGTAAATGGAATCCCTCAGAGGGAGATCTAGAGTGGCATCCCTCAGAAGGAGGTACACTGTATTTATGTATAACTTGTAATGGCATCCCTCATGAGGAGTTTGGCATCTCTCAGAAGGAGATACACTTTATTTATGTATAACTTGTTAATAGAATCCCTCAAAAAGAGTTTGGCATCCTTCAGAAAGAGGTACACTCTATTTATTTATGTATAACTTGTAAGTGGAATCCCTCATGAGGAGTTTGGCATCTCTCAGAAGGAGGTTCACTTTATTTATGTATAGGCTTTATAGAATTCTTCAAAAAGTGTTTGCCTTCTCTCAGAAAGGGGTACACACTTTGTTTATGTATAACTTGTAAATAAAATCCCTCAAAAGGATTTTGGCATCCCTTAGAAGGAGTTTATTATGTGATAACTTGTTAATGGAATCCCCCATATATAACTAGTCAGGGGAAAGCCGGTGCACCCCGTACACCGGTAATCACTGGGTATTAGACCAGGCCTGCCTTCTAGAGGAAGCAAATAAATTGCTATGCAGAGCAATCTGAACATCAAACTCAGTAACGCTGCCCATTTCTCACACAACCAAAATTGTAAAGTAATTAACCTTGAGTTGCAGATTTGGCATTCCAAACTTCTCCAATCAATTATGTTTACATGAGCCCTCAAGCTTATATGCTCACAGTGTGTGACAGAGAACAATGTTCCAGTTATTTCCTGTCAGAAGCAAGATTATGTGCTTCAGATCCTGTACCATACTTTATTCAAGGTTATGTCAAAGGTGAATCCCTGTGTAAGCCTGCTAAAAATGGTCACCACTGGTAAATTAGTCAAAGTGGGACATATTCCCACTTGGCATTTTAAACTGGATCATTTCAAGAATGGTCTGGGGCAAACTATGATATTGAAACTTTAAACAACTTCACCTTTCTTATCCAGCCCATCTTCATGCTTTTTATGTTCAACTGCTATTCTGTTTTGCATAAGAAAATGAACTTAGCTTTTGTTATTGTTTCATAATAAATAATGAAAAAAAAAACAAGTTCAACATTGACTGCTGCTTTGGAAGTACTTTTATATATGAGGTAACCTTTGTTCCATCAGTATGACTCCATGATAATTTGATTTTGCATCAGAAAGGAATATTCTGTGTCAATGGTGCAAAAATGCAGCCTACATTAAACACTGGTCCAGTACTGGACATCAAAAATCCCCCATACTGTGGCAAAAGTGACAGTCTAAAACGTTGAAATTTCCCACTTATGCCCTGCATTCCTTGGGTATGAGTGTGAGGGGCTTTCCACTCCGCAGACTCAAGTGCACGAGGATTTTTGCATCCCCCACTTAATCATAGTTTGTTAGAAATGTCTCCCATAATTTTTACATTATTATCGTGCAAGTGACCCCCCCCCCCCCCCCTCCACCTTATTGCTGTGGACTGTAGGAATATTATAGCTTCACATCAAACTTCACCACATACTTTATCCACAGTCGTATTGTTTACTATTCATATCTGCCACATTCAATTATTATTACTCTGTACTACTTTCATAAGATTTATTTAACTGCCTCCCCCCCCCCCCCCCCCCACAGGTAATGATCCCTTTTCCAAAAATGATCCCCTAACTCCAATGATGACTTTTATGATCTCCCAGCAAAATGCCCCCTTCCCCCAAGTAATAAACAACCAGCTTCCAAGCAAGGAAAATACGAGTAAAAAATTAATGTCTATTTCCACTGAACTGAAGTGAATCATAATAATTTCTATTTCCACTGTTTATTGTCTGCATGGTTTTACAGCTGCTTGTACCCTAAATCCTCTATTAAGCCCCCCTGGGGGGGCTTCTTTTTTCCTAGCACTTTTGAGGGGGGGGGGGGGGCTTATTTGAGAGGGGGGCTTATTTAATTTAGCGAAACGCATCAATGGGAGCAAGGTTTCTCGAGGATGGACTTGTGGTTCCCGGGTGTTATACTGCTTTTTCTAACAAAAAGCAAATGGTAACAATTCTCCGCAGAGAAATAGAGTGTAAAGTTGGAAAAGTTAAGCACATGAGGTTGGAGGTCATGCAACTGAAGACCAAAACAATATGAATTTCCAACCTGAATAAACCACAACTGATCAGTCCATGTTAATTGTTTGTAAAGAATGGAGGGGGAGGGGGGCCTAATAGAGAGGGGTAGCTTATTAACTTTCCTTCTCTGAAAAGGGGGGGGGGGGGGCTCATTAGAGGATTTATGGTAAGTACATTTTGTAGACTTCGTCTCGGGTTTGCATGACTGTCTTGAATTCTCCCAACCCCTCTCGCGTTTATATCAGGCTACACGTTTTCTATTGCTTAAATACAATACAAGGCTGTGCTCATTCAGGGGGACTCCATTTACAATTTAAACACAAACACCTCCCTCTAAGGGATGTCAAACTCCTTTTGAGGGATTCCATTTACAAGTTAATACATAAATAAAGTTCTACCTCCTTCTGAGGGATGCCAAACTCCTTTTGAGGGATTACATAATTTTACATGTTAGTCAAAAATAAAGTGTACCTCCTTCTGAGGGATGTCAAACTCCTTTTAAGGGTTTCCTGATTTACAAGTTATACATAACTACACTGTACCTCCTTCTGAGGGATGCCAAACTCCTTTTGAGGGATTCTGTTATAATTACAAGTTAAAAACTAACACCTCCTTCTGGGGGATGCCAACCTCCATATGAGGGATTCCGTAATAGCAATTCTTAGGTTTTTGCTCCCTTTTACTCTGATTATTGATAGGTTTCTCATTTTTGAGTAACAGAGGAGTTTGAAACAATCTCACATACATTTCCCATGCCGTTCAAAGTTCTTTATTTGTACATTCTGCTAGTCTGACCGCAAAAGTTGATCACAAGATGCACTCTCATTTCTAGTCCTCCCCGATCACCTCCTTCTGAGGGATTCCATCTAGCCATGACCAGAAAGAGGTGATCGGGGAGGACTAGAAACGATAGTTGCTTCGGTAATCTTCGGCTCGTGAGACAAGATGGCGCATCTCGCCATCAACTTTCGTGGTCAGACTAGCAGAATGCATGCTTTTTGTGTTGTTTAATTACTCCTCTCTGTTACATTGTCCTTGATTTGTTGTCTGCAGTAACTAAACTAACAAAGAAAACTTTAATTTGCCATGACTTAGATTACAAGCCTAAACTCCTGTTAAATTCTATGACTTTCCAGGCCTGGAAAATGAAATTCTTATATTCCACGACTTTCCAGGTTTTCCATGACCTATACAAACCCTGTAACTTGTAAATAAATAGAATTCCTCAAAAGAAGTTTGGCATCCCTCAGAAGGAGGTACACTTTATTTATGACTAACGTGTAAAATAATGTAATCCGTCAAAAGGAGTTTGGCATCCCAAAAAATAAGCTTCCTTTTTGGGATGCCAAACTCCTTTTGACGGATTACGTTATTTTACGCGTTAGTCATAAATAAAGTGTACCTCCTTCTGAGGGATGCCAAACTTCTTTTGAGGAATTCTATTTATTTACAAGTTACAGGGTTTGTATAGGTCATGGAAAACCTGGAAAGTCGTGGAATATAAGAATTTCATTTTCCAGGCCTGGAAAGTCATAGAATTTAACAGGAGTTCAGGCTTGTAATCTAAGTCATGGCAAATTAAAGTTTTCTTTGTTAGTTTAGTTACTGCAGACAACAAATCAAGGACAATGTAACAGAGAGGAGTAATTAAACAACACAAAAAGCATGCATTCTGCTAGTCTGACCACGAAAGTTGATGGCGAGATGCGCCATCTTGTCTCACGAGCCGAAGATTACCGAAGCAACTATCGTTTCTAGTCCTCCCCGATCACCTCTTTCTGGTCATGGCTAGATGGAATCCCTCAGAAGGAGGTGATCGGGGAGGACTAGAAATGAGAGTGCATCTTGTGATCAACTTTTGCGGTCAGACTAGCAGAATGTACAAATAAAGAACTTTGAACGGCATGGGAAATGTATGTGAGATTGTTTCAAACTCCTCTGTTACTCAAAAATGAGAAACCTATCAATAATCAGAGTAAAAGGGAGCAAAAACCTAAGAATTGCTATTACGGAATCCCTCATATGGAGGTTGGCATCCCCCAGAAGGAGGTGTTAGTTTTTAACTTGTAATTATAACAGAATCCCTCAAAAGGAGTTTGGCATCCCTCAGAAGGAGGTACAGTGTAGTTATGTATAACTTGTAAATCAGGAAACCCTTAAAAGGAGTTTGACATCCCTCAGAAGGAGGTACACTTTATTTTTGACTAACATGTAAAATTATGTAATCCCTCAAAAGGAGTTTGGCATCCCTCAGAAGGAGGTAGAACTTTATTTATGTATTAACTTGTAAATGGAATCCCTCAAAAGGAGTTTGACATCCCTTAGAGGGAGGTGTTTGTGTTTAAATTGTAAATGGAGTCCCCCTGAATGAGCACAGCCTTGTATTGTATTTAAGCAATAGAAAACGTGTAGCCTGATATAAACGCGAGAGGGGTTGGGAGAATTCAAGACAGTCATGCAAACCCGAGACGAAGTCTACAAAATGTACTTACCATAAATCCTCTAATGAGCCCCCCCCCCCCCCCCCTTTTCAGAGAAGGAAAGTTAATAAGCTACCCCTCTCTATTAGGCCCCCCTCCCCCTCCATTCTTTACAAACAATTAACATGGACTGATCAGTTGTGGTTTATTCAGGTTGGAAATTCATATTGTTTTGGTCTTCAGTTGCATGACCTCCAACCTCATGTGCTTAACTTTTCCAACTTTACACTCTATTTCTCTGCGGAGAATTGTTACCATTTGCTTTTTGTTAGAAAAAGCAGTATAACACCCGGGAACCACAAGTCCATCCTCGAGAAACCTTGCTCCCATTGATGCGTTTCGCTAAATTAAATAAGCCCCCCTCTCAAATAAGCCCCCCCCCCCCCCTCAAAAGTGCTAGGAAAAAAGAAGCCCCCCCAGGGGGGCTTAATAGAGGATTTAGGGTACAAGCAGCTGTAAAACCATGCAGACAATAAACAGTGGAAATAGAAATTATTATGATTCACTTCAGTTCAGTGGAAATAGACATTAATTTTTTACTCGTATTTTCCTTGCTTGGAAGCTGGTTGTTTATTACTTGGGGGAAGGGGCCATTTTGCTGGGAGATCATAAAAGTCATCATTGGAGTTAGGGGATCATTTTTGGAAAAGGGATCATTACCTGTGGGGGGGGGGGGGGGAGGCAGTTAAATAAATCTTATGAAAGTAGTACAGAGTAATAATAATTGAATGTGGCAGATATGAATAGTAAACAATACGACTGTGGATAAAGTATGTGGTGAAGTTTGATGTGAAGCTATAATATTCCTACAGTCCACAGCAATAAGGTGGAGGGGGGGGGGGGGGTCACTTGCACGATAATAATGTAAAAATTATGGGAGACATTTCTAACAAACTATGATTAAGTGGGGGATGCAAAAATCCTCGTGCACTTGAGTCTGCGGAGTGGAAAGCCCCTCACACTCATACCCAAGGAATGCAGGGCATAAGTGGGAAATTTCAACGTTTTAGACTGTCACTTTTGCCACAGTATGGGGGATTTTTGATGTCCAGTACTGGACCAGTGTTTAATGTAGGCTGCATTTTTGCACCATTGACACAGAATATTCCTTTCTGATGCAAAATCAAATTATCATGGAGTCATACTGATGGAACAAAGGTTACCTCATATATAAAAGTACTTCCAAAGCAGCAGTCAATGTTGAACTTGTTTTTTTTTTCATTATTTATTATGAAACAATAACAAAAGCTAAGTTCATTTTCTTATGCAAAACAGAATAGCAGTTGAACATAAAAAGCATGAAGATGGGCTGGATAAGAAAGGTGAAGTTGTTTAAAGTTTCAATATCATAGTTTGCCCCAGACCATTCTTGAAATGATCCAGTTTAAAATGCCAAGTGGGAATATGTCCCACTTTGACTAATTTACCAGTGGTGACCATTTTTAGCAGGCTTACACAGGGATTCACCTTTGACATAACCTTGAATAAAGTATGGTACAGGATCTGAAGCACATAATCTTGCTTCTGACAGGAAATAACTGGAACATTGTTCTCTGTCACACACTGTGAGCATATAAGCTTGAGGGCTCATGTAAACATAATTGATTGGAGAAGTTTGGAATGCCAAATCTGCAACTCAAGGTTAATTACTTTACAATTTTGGTTGTGTGAGAAATGGGCAGCGTTACTGAGTTTGATGTTCAGATTGCTCTGCATAGCAATTTATTTGCTTCCTCTAGAAGGCAGGCCTGGTCTAATACCCAGTGATTACCGGTGTACGGGGTGCACCGGCTTTCCCCTGACTAGTTATATATGGGGGATTCCATTAACAAGTTATCACATAATAAACTCCTTCTAAGGGATGCCAAAATCCTTTTGAGGGATTTTATTTACAAGTTATACATAAACAAAGTGTGTACCCCTTTCTGAGAGAAGGCAAACACTTTTTGAAGAATTCTATAAAGCCTATACATAAATAAAGTGAACCTCCTTCTGAGAGATGCCAAACTCCTCATGAGGGATTCCACTTACAAGTTATACATAAATAAATAGAGTGTACCTCTTTCTGAAGGATGCCAAACTCTTTTTGAGGGATTCTATTAACAAGTTATACATAAATAAAGTGTACCTCCTTCTGAGAGATGCCAAACTCCTCATGAGGGATTCCATTACAAGTTATACATAAATACAGTGTACCTCCTTCTGAGGGATGCCACTCTAGATCTCCCTCTGAGGGATTCCATTTACAAGTTTAAAATTAACACCTCCTTCTGAGGTTCTCCTATACATTTCCCATGCCGTTCGAAGTTCATTATTTGCACATTCTGCCAGTCCGACCACGAAAGTTGATCGCGAGATGCGCCATCTTGTCTCACGAGCCGAAGATTACCGAAGCAACTCTCGTTTCTAGTCCTCCTCGATCACCTCCTTCTGAGGGATTCCATCTAGCCACGACCAATACAAATTAAACAGAATAAGAAGGTCAGCGGTTGCAGACTATAACTCCCAAGAAGCTATGCGCGCTTGCCCGAAGAAAAATGGCGGCGAACGAAAGTGTACTGAACGCCGTGAGCTTGAACTGCGAGTCTTGCGGGAATACTGCATCATTTAGCCACAACTTCTGCTCTTTTTGCGGTACTGCTCTTAACGGCGAGGAAATGGCATTGAAATATTACTTCAGGCAGGGGTACGAGATCAGCAGTGGAAAACTGCTCAGCTTGCTCAAGATTAACACTGCCGACATTTTACCCTGTTGACGAATTGTTAAAATATTATTATGCTCTTTACATTAGTGAAATTTGTCTTTTTGACTTCAACCTGTATTAGTTGACCTGACACATTGAATGCATGTTACCTTAGATTCTTGATATGTTTAAGTTACTGTTGACGTATACAAAAAGTGCAGTTGTTGTATGAACTTTGAAATGCATACTTTATTTTTATATCTGTTCCATTACTTTATGTATTCTATTGGTAGTGTTTACACTTGAGCCTGAATGAGCTTAGAAATATCTCAAGTCAAGTAAATTTGGAATACTTCAAGGTTCCTTTTTCTTACTTCATGGTGACTCAAGTTTATTTTCCCATTTGATCAATAATAGAGCTTGATTTGTGTGCTTTGCACAACTCAAAGCTCAAGAAACCGGAAGTTGCCTGAGTCGGTTGTAAGGATAGTTTTTCAGTCACTTGAGACTTCTTTGAATCTTTTCATTCGGACTTAAGTGAGTGCAAAGTAGACTGGCTTGAGATTTTACTTGGGCCTTCACACCTTAATAGCTAAGTGTAAACACTAGCAATGTTTTTGTTATTGGTAAGGCCTACATATATGAACTTTTAGATTGTTTAGAAAATAAAGTTATCTTTAATGCCTTTTAACTTGAAGGCCCATTTCACTCATTTTGGTTGTCATTTGCAGATGTAAACTAATGTTTATTAAGCTTTATTAATTTGTAGTTGACGTTATTTGATCCTTAGTCTATGTCTTTAACCCATTCGCTCCGGAAATTTTACAGAAAAAAGCTGTTTGAAGCTCGTCAACCTGTTTTCTGGTCAGTGTGTAGCTCAAAAACCAAATCTGTCCGAAACATTTTTTGACCCCTTCCCCTGCACTGCCCTAGAATGGAATGACACTTGACTCGATCATTTGCCCCATGACACCTCCCAGGCTGTCTTAAGCCAACATACAACATAGAAAGTACAGAAATGATTTCCCCAACTAAGTGAAAGTATACAAAATGTTCTTTGCCTAGGGAAAACAAGATTGACTCGGTGCTAAACTGAAACATTATGGGTGCCGAGCAGTTTAAAAATGTTTCTCTGCCTGCCATGTGTGAATTGAAGGGATTGCATTTATAAATGTTGCAGCACTTCAATGAAAACTGTTAATGTTACTGAACTACTATCACAGCATTATTTATGTGAATCTAAAATCAGTCAAAAAGCTTTCACTGCTCAACTTTGTTATGGTCACTATTTATGCCACTTTGCCCAAGTTATTATAAAATCAAACCGAATTATAGCCCTTCTGCCTACCTAGATCTAACAAGAAAGAACCCTTCTAGGAAAACATTAGTGAAACTGAGAATAAGCAGTCACAAACTTAGGATTGAGACAGGTAGATACGACAATATACCACTTGACGAAAGGGTTATGCAATCTCTGCAATTGTAACAGAATTGAAGATGAAACTCACTTTTTATTAGATTGTCCAAGTTTTTCTTCGATAAGAGAAATGTTCTTCTCTAAACTAGAACCTAAAATACCATTTCTACAACTACAATCACATGGGTCCTTATTATTGTCACGTATTGCTTACATGAAGAGTATTTATTAACGTATTGCTTACATGAAGTATTGTGAGCAGCTTATATATATATATATAGCGAAGTCTTTTGTAAGCACGTGGGATTTTTGTAATTAAAGATGATAAGCTTCGAGTCGAGTGTTCGCCGTTGTTGGAGTTCTTACTGAGTATTATCCCTGCGATACGTTACATGGTGTCAGGAGTAGTGGAAGTGTTTGGTGCCTATATTTTGCTCGTAGTCATGCCGGGCGGCGAGGGAGCGCCGGTGGTCGAAACTCCAACTTCTGTTTTGCAGAATGTACCGTTTCCGTCGAGACTGGAAACCAAAGGAAATCTAGCAAGCAACTGGAAACGCTTTTGTCGTATGTGGACGAATTACGAAGTGGCCTCTCGCCTGATTAAGCAGCCGAAGGAGGAGAGAACGGCGACATTACTCACGTGTTTGGGTCCCGATACTTTAGAAATTGTTGATGGGCTCAGCTTTGCGAGTGAAGAGGAGCGTAAGGATATTGATGTTGTTCTTGAAAAATTAGAAGCGTTTTGCGTCGGCGAGACGAATGAAATTTACGAGCGTTATCAGTTTAACAAGCGTGACCAAGAGTCTGGCGAGTCCGTTGACTCGTATGTAGCAACCCTTCGTACTTTGGCAAAAACATGTAATTACGGTTCGCTTTTGGATAGTCTTATTCGTGACAGGATCGTCGTTGGAATAAGAGACAATGGCACTCGTAAGCGTCTTCTACAGGAGCCAAAACTTACTTTAACCAGATGTATCGACATTTGTAGGTCGAGCGAGGCAACTGCTTTGCAATTACAAGCGATGGGTAATCACGAGGAGCTTAAATTTGTTTCGGATGGAAAGTCGAAATCCAAAGCTTCTGAAGATTCTAAGCTCTCTGAGAAAGCTTGTAGCCCTGTCATTCTGTGTAAATTTTGCGGTAAGCGGCACATGAAAAGAAGAGAGGAATGCCCTGCGTGGGGAAAGAATTGTAACAAATGTGGAGAGAAAAATCATTTTGCTGCGAAGTGTTCTTTGAAGCAGTCGCGTAGGCAGCGTGCTAAGCCCTTCAAGCAGAAAAAGAAGAAGCAACAGGTCAATGCCATGAGTGATGATTCTTCGTCAGAGGAATATCTGCTCACTGTAAACTCAGAGTCGGTGGATAGTGTTGAATCCCAGAAGTTGTACGCTAGGATGGTGATTAATGGCCATGATGTTCGGTTTCACTAGACAGTGGAGCAACAGTCAATATTCTGCCTATAAGAGATTACAAACGAGTTTGCGAAGATCCTGAACTTAATGAGCTGGAAGCCTCTTTGGCAGTTTTGAATATGTACAATGGTACCAAGATACGCCCACTCGGTAAAAAGAGGATTAGTATGCGTAATCCGAAGAACAATAGAAAGTACAACCTTGAGTTTCAGATTGTTGGTGAAGAAAACAAGCCATTGCTTGGAGCATCTGCTATACAAGGAATGCAGCTAATTACAGTAAACACGCAGAACATTCTGGTTGTTGAAGGTTCACAGAGCTCCGAAGGTCTTACCTTGCCTCAAGTTGTTATGCAGTACAAGGATGTCTTTGAGGGAGATGGTATGCTGGAAGACAAACTACATCTTCACGTGGATCAGAACGTAAAACCAGTACAGATGCCTGCTCGCAAACCACCTATTGCCTTGAAGGAGAAATACAAAATGGAGCTTGAGAGATTGGTGCAAAGGGGAATTATAGCAGCGGTTTCAGAACCAACAGAGTGGATTTCATCTACTGTAGTGGTATTAAAACCCAATGGCAAGTTGCGCGTATGTCTCGATCCAAAGCCCCTTAACAAAGCCTTAAAGAGAAACCATTATCCCTTGCCAACTATTGATGATCTACTACCTGAACTGTCTAGGGCACAAGTCTTCTCTGTGGTTGACGTTAAGAATGGATTTTGGCATGTGCCTTTAGATGATGAGAGCAGTAAGCTGACAACCTTTGCTACACCCTGGGGCCGTTTTCGGTGGTTAAGGATGCCTTTTGGTATTTCCCCAGCCCCGGAGGAATTTCAGCGTAGGCTTGATGAGGCAATAGAAGGACTTGATGGAGTCAGAACTGTTGCAGATGACATCATTGTGTTTGGTGTTGGAGACACAAAGGATGCGGCCCTGCGAGACCATGACACTAAGTTCCTGAATTTGTTGGAGCGCTGTCGTCAGAAGCACATCACGTTGAACAAGGACAGGCTCAAGTTCAAACTCCATGAGCTGTCATATGTTGGTCATGTCATTTCAGCTGAGGGGTTGAAACCCGATCCGGCCGAGGTAGAGGCAATACTGGATATGCCGTCACCTTCTGACAAGCAAGGAGTTCGCAGATTTATGGGAATGGTGAATTATTTGCAGAAATTTGCGCCTGGTTTGTCAGAGCATACGAAACCTATCAGGGACTTACTAAAGGAGGATGTTGAATTTGTGTGGGAGGAAAGTGTCCATGGGGAGTGCTTCAAGTGTGTCAAGGCCGTGATAGCTTCTGCACCTGTCCTTAAGTTCTTTGACCCAAGGGAGGAAGTTGTGTTACAATGTGATGCTTCTCAGCACGGTTTGGGTGCATGTCTTATGCAGAATGGGCAACCTGTGGCGTATGCTTCTCGGTCGTTGACATCAGCAGAGTCAAACTATGCACAAATTGAGAAGGAACTCTTGGCTATTCTTTTTGGAGTTGAAAAGTTTGAGAGTTATGTCTATGGTAAGAGGTTCAAAGTAGAGACTGATCATAAGCCACTGGAATCAATACTCAGCAAGAGTTTGTTGAGTGCTCCTAAACGTCTTCAGAGAATGATGCTGCGCTTGCAGAACTTTGATTTTGAAGTGGAGTACAAGAGAGGTGCTCTTCTCCATGTAGCTGATACCCTCAGTAGAGCTTACCTACCCTGTGTGCAGATTAAGGATCCAAGAGAGGAAGTCTGCCTCACATTAGATTCTAGAACTTCTCTAGAAAAGGAAGTGGAAAGTGTTAATGCATTCAGCTTTCTGTCTGTTACACCTCATGGCCTGGCTAGAGTCCGGCAGAGTACAGAGGCAGATGGTGAAATGGCCCTCCTAAAGGCCATAATTCAAGCAGGGTGGCCAGATACCCTAGAGGAAGTCCCATGGCGTGTGAAGGACTATTTTCAGTTTAGAGATGAACTCGCAGTGCAAGATGGGTTGATTTTGAAAGGTGAGAGGCTAGTGATTCCTCTGAGTATGAGAGAAGAAGTCAAGCAGAAACTGCATCGGAGCCATCTTGGAATACAGAGTTGTCTCAGAAGAGGTAGAGAGGTTGTTTACTGGCCCAAGATGGGTAAGGACATTGAAGATTTCATTTCCAATTGCGATGTTTGCAAGAGCTATCAACCAAATCAGCAGAAAGAACCGATGATTAGTCATGAGATCCCAACAAGACCGTGGGAGAAAGTAGGCTGTGATCTGTTTGACTTTGAGGACAAACATTATTTGGTTTGTGTGGATTACTACTCTGACTACTTCGAGCTAGACAGAATTTGTGACAAGAAAGGCAAGGAGGTAATCTCTAAGCTGAAGTCTCAGTTTGCTCGACATGGGATACCCGTCCAAGTCTTTAGTGACAATGGTCCACCCTTCAGTTCGAAGGAGTTTCAGGAATTTGCATCAGCCTATGAGTTTGAACACTTAACCAGTTCTCCGCGCTACCCTCAGTCCAACGGGAAGGTAGAGAATGCTGTTAAAATTGCACAAAGTATCATGGTGAAAGCACGAGATGCAGGTTCAGACCCAAATTTGTCACTCTTGGATTACCGGAACACTCCAGCTGAGGGAGTTGGAAGTTCTCCTTCGCAGCGATTGTTTGGTCGGAGGACTAGAACACTGTTGCCAACTTCTTCAAGACTACTTGTTCCAGAAACAGTTCAGGGTGTCCCACACAAGCTGAAAGAGAGAAAGGCTAAACAGACTTACTACTACAACAGGGGTGCCAAAGAGCTGAGTAAATTGGAGCCTGGGGATGTAGTGCATATCAAACCTGACAGAGATTCCAAGAGATGGGCTAAAGCCACTGTGGCCAAGGAGGTCGACATTAGGTCATACCAGGTCCGCACTGAGGATGGCCGGACCTACAGAAGGAACAGGAGACATCTCAGGCTCTCCAGGCAGCCATTCTTCAGAGCCATACCTCCTGAGTCTCCAAGTCAACAAGACCAATCTGTCACTGAGGCTGACCTTCCAAGCTGTCCTGTACCTATTTCTGCCAATATGGAAGTTTCGGGTGGTCCCACTATCATCCAGTCAGAACCAAAACCAAGCAATGAACCTGTTTCCAGATCCAATGATGTCAGTTCAGTTCCTGTTTCTGCTACCTCTACCCCTGCGGCTGCTGTGACAACCACCAGGAGCGGCCGAGTGGTTCGCAGGCCACTAAGATATGACTCTTGATAACAGAACTCTAATCATGTGAACTTTTTTTTTTCCTAGCCGTTTGTTTCTTTGTTCTGTTTTGTTTCCTTTCTTGTTATTGTTATTGCTAGCTAGTCTTTTTGTTTTACTTTTTTTTGTGAAGGGGGGATGTCACGTATTGCTTACATGAAGAGTATTTATTAACGTATTGCTTACATGAAGTATTGTGAGCAGCTTATATATATATATAGCGAAGTCTTTTGTAAGCACGTGGGATTTTTGTAATTAAAGATGATAAGCTTCGAGTCGAGTGTTCGCCGTTGTTGGAGTTCTTACTGAGTATTATCCCTGCGATACGTTACAATTATCACATCTGATGAATTCTACTGACTATTTTATTAACATCCAATTAATTCCATTTATATCAACTTGCTTTGAATTGAGAGACAAACTCATCTCCGGAATAATTGATCCTACTGATGGTTAGAAATGAACAATGATTAATACGTTTTCAAATTATTTTAAATATTTAATTTACAAGGAATTAATGATTAATTTCAAGTAGCTTTTGCAATACTGTAA